>JAEOAE010002765.1:0-27570 GCA_036365155.1 Meriones psammophilus
TTGGAATAACTCACTTAGGATGATCATTTCTAGTTCCATCATTTGCCTGAAAAATTTCATGGTTTCCTTTTTTTCTTTTTAAATACCCGAGTAGCATTGCACTGTGTAAATGTACCACAATTTCTGTAAAACAATGGTTCGTTTGAGATACATGTAGTTTGTTTCCCTATTCTGGCTATTATGAATATAGATGCTATGAACATAGTTGAGCAAATATCTTTGCTGAATGGTAGAGCATCTTTTTGATATATGCCCAGGAATGGTAGAGCTGGGTCTTGAAGTAACACTATTTCTAATTGTCTGAGAAAGCATCAGATGGATTCCTAAAGTGGTTGTATAAATTTGCACTCCCACCAGCAATGGAGGAGTATTCCTCTTTCTCCACATTCTCACTATCTTGCTGTCACTTCAGGTTTTGATCTTAGCCATGATGGGTTTAAGATGGAATGCCATTTGCATTCCCATGATGACTACAGATATTGAGCATTTAATGTCCACCATTTGATATTCCTCTGTGGAGAATTCTCTGTTTAGTTCTGTAGCCCAGTTTTCAAGTGGATTATTTGGATTGCTGGAGTTTAATTTCTTCTTCTTTTGTTTTATCAGTGGGCTGGGGGAGGGGCACAGGTGGGGAAGAAGGAGGAGAGTGGGATTGGGAGGGGAGGAAGGAGGGAGGTACAGGGGTGATACAAAGTGAAAAAAACTGTAATTGTTAAAAATAAAAATAATTTAAAAAGTAATATAAAAAAAGGTTGTAGCCCATTAGCTGTTACAGTTTTCAGTTTTACAAATAATAGGACAGCTAGAAAAAGCTTAACATTGAGGAATCAATTATTTTCTTATAACAATAAATCAGGTAAATGGATCACTCAAAATGAGGACAAGGCCATCAGTATGCAAGTGACTTGTATATTCAGCATTTTATAACATTTTATTTTTTAAAGCTAGAGGTGGGTTCTGATATACCTTTTTTTTTTAATTTTTCATCAATTACACTTTATTCATTCTGCATCCCCCCATAAGCTCCTCCCTCCTCCTCTCCCAATCCCACCCTCCCTCCTCCCTCTGCTTGCATGTCACTCCCCAAGTCCACTAATAGGGGAGGTTCTCCTCTCCTTTCTGATCTTAGTCTGTCAGTTCACATCAAAAGTGGCTGCATTGTCCTCTACTATGGCCTGGTAGGCTGCTCCCCCAGAGGAGGTGATCAAAGAGCAGGCCAATCAGATTATGTCAGAGGCAGTCCCTCTTCACATTACTATGTAACCCAATTGGACTCTGAACTGCCCTGGGCTACATCTGTGCAGGGGTTCTGGGTTATCTCCATGAATAGTCCTTGGTTGGAGCATGAGTCTCTGGGAAGTTCCCTGTGTTCAAATTTTCTTGTTCTGTTGCTCTCCTTGTGGAGACCCTGTCCTCTCCAGCTCTTACTATTTCCCAGTTCTTACCTAAAATTCCATTCACTCTGCCCAACAGTTGCCCATGAGTTTAATTTCTTGAACTCTTTCTATATCTTGTTTATTAGCCCTCTCTGTTGTATGAAGAGTTGGTGAAGATCTTTTGTCAGGCTGTAGGCTGTCATTTTGTTCTATTTACAGAGTTCTTTGCTTCATAGAAGCTTTTTGTTTCATGAGATCCTATTCATTAGTTCTTGATCTTAGAGCCAGTGGTCTTGGTGTTCTGTTGAGGAAGTTACCTTCTATGCCAATGAGATCGAGGATCTTTCCCACTTTTTTTTTCTATCAGATTTAGTGTATCTTGTTTTATGTTGAGGCCTTTGAACAACTTGGACTACAGTTTAGTGCAGGGTGATAAATATGGATCTATTTTCATTTTTCCACATGTAAACTTCGGGTGAGACCAGCACTGTTTGTTGAAGATGCTGTCCTTTTTCCATTGCATGGTTTTGGCTTCTTTGTCAAAAATCAAGTGGCCATAGGTGTGTGGGTTTATTTATGGGTCTTCACTTCAATTCCATTGATCCACTGATTGTTTTTATTATAGTACCATGCAGTTTTTATTACTATTGATTTATAATAGATCTTGAGATGAAGAATGGTGATACCTTCTGAAGATCTCCTATTGTACAGGATTGTTTTAGCTATTCTGGCTTTTTTATTTTTCCATATGAAGCTGAGAATTGTTTTTTCAAGTTCCTTAAGGAATTGTGTTGATATTTTGATGGGAATATCATTAAATCTGTAGATTGTTTTTGATAGGATGGCAATTTTTACTATGTTGATCCTACTAATCCATGAGTATGAGAGATATTTCTATCTTCTGGTACCTTTTTTCAGTTTCTTTCTTCACAGACTTGAAGTTGTTTTGTTTTGTTTTGTTTTTCATATAGGTTTTTCACTGGCTTGTTGAGGATAAGATCAAAATATATTTTTTTTTCCTGGCTATTGTGAAGGGCATTATTTTCCTAATTCTTTATCAGTCCATTTGTCTTTTGTATACAGGAGTGCTACTGATTTTTTTTCTGAGTTAACTTTATATCCATCCACTTTGCTGGAGTGTTTTTCAACTGTAGGAGTTCACTACAGTAGAATTTTTGGGGTCATTTTTGTATACTGTCATATCATCTGTGAATAGTGATATTTGATTTCTTCCTTAACAATTTGTGTCCCCTTGATCTCCTTTAGTTGTCTTATTGTCCTAGATAGGACTTTGAGTACTGTATTGAAGAGATTGAGAGTGTGTAGCCGTGTCTTGTCCCCGAGTTCAGTGGAATTGATGTAACTTTCTTTTCATTTAGATTAATATTAGCTATGGGTTTTCTTTACACTGTCTTTACTATTTTTAGATATGTGCCTTTGTCCCCAGTCTCTGCAAGACTTTAAACAATAATAACTGTTGGATATTGTCAAATATTTTTTCACCATCTAAGAAAATGATCCTCTGTTGTTTTTTTTTTTTTTTTTTCAATTTGTTTATATGGTGGATTACATTGATGGATTCCATATACTTAGTGTCTATTTTATTAGACATTAGAATAGCTACTCCTGCATGTTTCATGGGTCCATTTGCTTGGACCCTCCTTCCAGCTCTTTATTCTCAGGCAATGTCTATCTATGTGACTTAGATGTGTTTCTTGTATGCAACAGATTGTTGGGTCTTGTTTACATATCCATTCTGTTAGTCTGTGTCTTTATTGGAGTGTTAAGTCCATTGATGTTGAGGGAAATTAATGACCAGTGGCTGTTAGATCCTTTTATTTTGATGTTGCTTGTGGTAGTATGTTTGTGTGCTTGGTTACTTTTAGTTTTGCTCTAATGACATTATTTCTTTCCTGGGTTTTCCTGAATGTAGTTAGCTTTCCTGGGCTGTAGGTTTCCTTCTAGGAGCTTCTGTACCTCTGGATTTGTGGGTAGGTATTGTTTAAATTTGTTTTTGTCATTAAATATCTTGTTTGCTCCATCTATGATGACTGAGACTTTTTCTGGGTATAGTAGTCTGGGCTGACATCTGTGTTCTCTTAGGGTCTGCATGATACCTGTTCAGGCCCTTCTGGCTTTCATAGTCTCTGTTGAAAAGTCGGGTGTGATTCTGATTGGTTTGCCATTATATGTTACTTGGCATTTGCAGCTTTTAGTATTTTTTTCTTTGTTCTGTATACTTACTGTTTATTATATGGTGGGAGAATTTCTTTTCTGATCTCATTTATTGGGTGTTCTGTAGGCCTCTTATATTCTTATAGACCTCTCTTTTAAGTTGGGAAAAATTTCTTCTATGATTTTGTTGAAAATATTTTCTGGGCCTTGGAGGAGGGAATCTTCTTTTTCCTCTATTCCTATTATTTTTAGGTTTTGCTTTTCATGTTGTCTTGGATGGTCTATGTCAGGAAATTTTTAGATTTAACATTTTCTTTGATAGCTACATCTATTTCTTCCATTGTGTCTTCCACACCTGAGATTCTTTCTTCCATCTCTCATAGTCTATTCATTATGCTTACCTCTGTAGTTCCTTTTTTCTTCCCTAAGTTTTTTCTCTCCACAATCTCCTCCATTTGTGTTTTCTTTGATTCTTCCAATTCTATCATCAGATCTTGAGCCATTTTATTGATTTCTTTCACCTCTCTGACTATTTTTCTTCAATCCCTTCAGCTGTTTGTTTGAACAATCCTCTGTTTCTTTAATTTCTTTCAGTGATTTAAGTATTTCCTCTCTAAAGGCCACAAACTGTTTGGCTGCAACATCCTGTATTTCTTTAAGGATGGCCACAATCTCTTTGTCTTTATCTTCTTCTATTTCTTTGCAGATGGCAATATTCTGTTTGACTTTATCTTCATCTAGGTCTTTACGAAGTTTGTTTCCTCTATTATCCTGTTCATAAGCACAGATGTAAGGTCATTTTCTTGAATTTCATTTACGCTGTGTTATCCAGGGCTGCTTGCTCCTGGATAACTTGTTCTAGGGATGCCATATTGCTCTGTCTTTTGTTGGTTGAGCTTTTATGCTAGCTTCTACCCATTTGGCTATCTTAGGTGTGGGGGGTTAGTTTCTGGTACTTCCTGGGATCCTGTGGTGGGTCGATCCCCTTGACAGGAAGATGATTTTTCCCAGAGGAGGCCTCCTCAGCTTTTTGGTATGGTCACTGAATGGCAGGTGTTTTTCAGGAATTGCCATAGCTCACCTCAGGTGTAGAGACCTGAGTATTAATTATGGCCTTTGCTAGTAAAAGGGACTATCCTCTCACCTAGAGAAGTCCTGGAGACAGCTGCCCTGCTGCTGGGTTTCTTGCTGTAAATTTAGTGAGCTTCTGTTGTAACCTGAGTGCCCTGTGGCTTGGTCAGTTTAGTTAGGGATAACTGATTGTCCCTTGGAGCAGTATCTGGGGATTGATCTCAGGGAACCCAGGCTTCTGTAGGTCTAAGTTTGGAGCTCCATGCCCCAGTACCCAAGTGGTAATCAGTGGCAGGTGTGCACCACTCTCATGTGTGAATCAGGAGGCTAGAGTCTGGAGCCTGTGGATAACCAGAAACTTTTCTAGAGCTAGGTGTCCTGGTGTAGGGCCAGATATTTCCCCACCTTTCGGTTTTCTCTCAACAGAAAGACCCTGTCTGTACTGTTGGGGAGGGGCATATGGAGTGAGTAGGCACTTGCTTGTGAGTGGTGGCTCCAAGCTGGTGACTGGACAGGAACCTGAGAACTTTTTCTGAGAACATTCCCGTATGTGTGGTGTTAGTGGTGGTGGTGGGGGTCAGCTGAGTGCTCTAAGCTGGGACCTGCTGTTTCCCTCCCTGTGGGGTTTTCTCCCAACAGGGAAACCCAGCCGCTAGTGCCCTGGGGCACACAGTTCTGTCTGTGATGGAGAGTTAGTTGTGGGGTTGGCGGTTGGAGCCCCACTCAGGGCTGGCTGCTTTGTGCCTGCAGGTCTGCAGGACCTTTTCCAGGGATAGACTGGTTGACCTGAGGTCAGCCCTACTTGCTTCCTTCCTGTGGGGTTTCTCAAGACTGGGACTCCCAGTTTCTTGTGCCCTGGGGTGCACAGTTCAACCTGGGAAGGTGATCAGGACATGCAAGAGTGTGTTTCTGGTCTAGTTACCCAGTGACTGTGTGACCTGACCTGGGGTTTCTTCTGGGTTCTTGCTGGGTGACCTGAGAGTAGACCTGACTTATTCCCACTCCGTGGGGTTTCCTCTCACCTTGGAAACACAATTGCTGTTTTTTAGGGTCCAGAGTTCAGCCTCTTAGTCACTGTACCAACATTGCTGCCCTGCTCCTCAGACAGTGTCGCCCTACCACCGCCATCTTGGATTACCCCTTTCTCATCTCTTTCAATTAATTTTTGTTGAAAGTCTGTTTTATTAGATATTAGAATGGTTTCTCCTGCTTGCTTCTTGGTCTATTTGATTGAAATCCTTATTCCTGCCACAACAGCCCAGGAAAATTTTCCAGGATTTAGCTGGGTGCTCTGAGGTTGAACATAAATGTTTTTTCTCATCATTGTGTTTCTTATCACCTGGTAAACATGGGCAGTGGTGTTTGGGGCCAACAGTTCCAACTATTTGTCACTGTGCAGTCTCTGCTACCCCACTGATCAGACACAGTGTGTGATCAGTCCTGCCATCTGGGATCTGTTTTTAATTTTACTGAATATGAGTATTCTGATTGTATGCATGAATATGAACCTCTTGTGTGCCTGATCCTCACAGTAGTACGAAGATGTGTTCAGAACTCATGAACTTATAGCAATTGGTAGTAGTGGGTCCCAGTTAAACACTGACAATTGAGCCCAATTATTTGCAAGAGCAGCAAGAGCTCCTCACTGCTGAGCCATCTCTCCTGCCTTATGTTGCTTACTTATGATCATCATTTACATTGCTAATATTTTCATTTTTCTATTTTTAGGTGTTTAAGCATGCATTCCCTTTTAGCAAGATCTTATTAAAGTTGCAGTTTAAGCTAGGGCAGTACAGATTTCTGGAAAATGAATACACAACTAGAGTAAATGCATAATTCCTTGTAGAAGCTTCAGTAAAGACCTCTCAGTTCTTTCAATCTTTTGTGTTTGTTTGATTGACTTTTGGGGAGGCTCTGTCTTACTATATAAGTCTGTCCATAATAGAACTCTTTGCATAGATCATGCTGGCATCCAATTCAATAAGGTACACCTGCCTCTGCCTCCTGAGTGATGGAATTAAAGGCATGACAGAATACACCCAGCTTGTCCATCATTTTTTGTAGTTAGTAACTGTTCATAAATTTCTCTGATGTGTACTTAGTACTGTCCATCTCTTAATTTCTCTCTGTGTGTCTCTGTCTCTCTCTTTCTATTTTACTCTCTTCTCTGTTTGTCTTTGTCTACATTAATTGGCATGTCTACTCCAAAGCTATATCCTATTCAAAAAGTTCAGATATGACACAGTTAAACCTCATTATTCAGTTTTCTTCTAAAGTGACTTAGTGATAACATTAACACTTCTTTTTTAATAGAAAAGTTTTATTATTTATTTTTAAACTATAGACTGTACATGATTTAGAAGGGAGAATATACAAAACAATGATCAAAGAATAATCATGTTTCTATGCCTTTTCTTTTGTCTGGTCACTCAGAAATATGATGTTATCAGGTATGATTATTGTTGCTTGCCACTCACATTATTTTTATCCATCTATTCACTATAGTCCACTTTCCCTTCCACGAATATATGAACTCCCCTTTTCATATACTGATATTCCACATCTCTGATCCCTGGTCAAAACATGATATTCAGTGCAATGTTGTCTTTTGACTGATGTCACCCACTTGTTCACTGTCCCCTGGTAGCCCCATCTCATTTGTTGATAGATAAAAATGTCATGATTGCGTTTTTTCCTTCCACCTGTCTTATGACAGGGTCCTGACCTACTCACCCACTGAGTAGTAACTGAAGGTGATTCATAGATCACTCAAGAATCCAACTAATGGCCTCTTCATACTCATGTCTTACAAACTAATGAAACTCCTTTAACACAGGTTTTTAAAGCACACCTTTGGTTTTCCTTACAATCTAACCTTTAGGCTTTTTCTTCTTCCCTCCTTCACCTGATGCACAGAACCCAACTGTCTAACACTAGCACTTCTGTGTCAGAAAATAAATGAAAGAAACACAAGAAATATATGATTATATTACATATGAAGTATAAATTTATACTGTTGCTACTCTTTCTGTTGTACAAATGTATGGCATATTTTAGAATTCAGTGACCTTCGATGATGTGCATGTGAAATTCAGCCAAGAAGAGTGGGCTTTGCTGGAACCTTCCCAGAAGCAACTCTACAAAGATGTGATGCTAGAGACCTGTGAAAACCTCACTGCTATAGGTAAGACTGCAATTTTTCTTTCACTTTTAAAATAAAGAGACAACTCTTACTTTGCTATTGATCCTCTTCTGTAATTCCAATTGAGAATGAGGAGGAATGAGGTGAATAAATCAGGCATGGTTCTAAGGGTCACAGAAGATAGTGATTTAAGTTTTGCCTTAATAATAACATGACATTGCCAATAATATATATTTTCTGGTACTATATTTTAGGCTACAATTGGGATGACCAAAATATTGAAGAACATTTTCAAAGTTCTACAAGTAATAAAAGGTAACTTTATGTGCATGTTGATACAGATATAAATCTTAAATTTTAATGTGTCCTGAAGTTTGCTGTTTTTATTTGTTTGTTTGTTTGTTTGTTTATTGGCTGCTTTTTATTTTCTGTTTTTGAAATAGATTTTTTTTCTGGGTATCTGTGACTTTCTTAGACTTGCTTGTTAGACAAGCCTGACCTCAAAATCACACCAATCTGCCAGATTCTGCCTCCACAAGTGCTGGGATTGAAGGCATGTACCAGCACACATGTCTGTGTCCTGGAAGTTTTAAAGAAAAGCAACAGTGTAAAAACAGTACTGCTTTAAGTGTACTTATGATCATTAAAATCTCATAATTCCATGTACTTCAATGTCAGGTATCTGATTTGTGTTTACAAGGCACTCCCCTAAGATAGAAGAAAATAAAATAATATTGTAACAAAAATACCATTTGAATCATATGGACATTACAGCTACTGACTTGAACTGCCAATCTGTTTAGTCTCATTCTATCTACTCAGATATTGTAAGAGGTATGCACACTGAATTGGTGATCAGTATGTGTCCAAAACCTTCTAATAAGCAAAACTTTCATAGTAGAACCAGTGTTACTCATTTTCGTGCAATAACATTGTATTTAGGAAAGGAGCAGCTTATGAGAATCAAGAATATTGTTGTGGAGAAACCTTAATCTCTATATGACATGTCTATGATGAACAAAAAAACAAACTGTGTTAACTCAATGTGGGAGTCTTTATATTATTTTTGTAAATCAAACTGGTATATCATATGTCAAAATGATTCTAAGACACATGAGCATAGGGTTATTGAAAGAAGCAGTGTCCCTGTCTTTCTCCAAGAACAATTGATTTGGTAGGAGTCCCCACTGTGAGTAAATATTCTTAATGTGATAAATGGTTACTGTTAATTGGTTTTGCAACTTCACTGAGAATTCATCAGCAAACTCATATTGCTGAAAATACCTATGAATACTAGGAATTTGGAACTTCTGCTTGTCTTGGATCACTTTGTAAATGAAGTATCATTCATACAGTACAAAAATTTGTGAATGGGATTGCTGTGGTAAAACTCTGAATTCTTACAATACTCTCCATATATAGGAGAAAACCTCATATAGAAAAATGATGCTATAAAAGCTAGTCATATAAGAAATGCTCTTACCATCACAGGGATCTTCAAAAATACCCATAATGAAGGGAAATACCGTGAATGTGAATAAAGTGATAAAAATTTAAAATTTGATTCTTCTTTACAATTAGACCAAATTATGAAATTAATTCATATAGATAAATATATTTATTAGTGTAATGAAATGACTGTGGTAAATATTTCACATGTGCCAATTTTCTTTGCAGGCATGAATGCAGTCATACTGGAGAGAAACCCTTTAAATGCACTCTATGTGGTAAAGCCTTCCCCTATATCACTGTTCTCCTATGGCATGAAAGAACACACACTGGAGAGAAGCCTTACAAATGTAATCAATGTGGTAAAGCCTTTGCAGAAAACAGTACTCTCGTAAGCCATAAAAGAACACACACTGGAGAGAAACCTTATGAATGTAATGAGTGTGGCAAAGCCTTTTGCACGAAACAGTCATCTCATAAGCCATAAAAGAACACCACTGGAGAGAAACCTTATGAATGTAATGAGTGTGGCAAAGCCTTTGCAGAAAACAGTACTCTCTTATGCCATAAAAGAACACACACTGGAGAGAAACCTTATGAATGTAACCAGTGTGGTAAAACCTTTGCAGAAAAGAATAATCTCATACGGCATAAAAGAACACACACTGGAGAGAAACATTATGAATGTAACCAGTGTGGTAAAGCCTTTGCACAAAACAGTCATCTCATAAGACATAAAAGAATACATACTGGAGAGAAACCTTATGAATGTAACCAGTGTGGTAAAGCCTTTGCAGAAAACAGTCATCTCATAAGACATAAAAGATCACATACTGGAAAGAAACCTTATGAATATTCCCAACGTGATAAAGCCTTTGCACAGCAGAGTAGTCTCCGAAAACAGGAAAAGACTCACAGTGGAGAGAAGCCTGGTGAGGGTAATTAGTGTGATAAAGCCTTTGCATGTAACAATCATCTCCTAAGACAACAACACATTCTGGAGGGAAACCATATGAATATAACTATGTGGCAAAGCCTTTGGACATAATTTCTCCTAATACATAAAATAACACATACTGGAAAGATGTCTGACCGTAACCAATGTGGACAAACTTTTGGACTTCAGAATAATCTCCACACTCTTGAAAGAAATCCTAATGGACAGAAAGCCTGTGAGTGTTTTTAACATGGTGAAACCATCCCACATTTGTATAATCTTCATCATCATGAAAGGATTCATATTAGAGGAAAAACTTATGAATGTGTTAAAATGGTGAGGCCTTGCACAAATCTAGAGTCATCATCATCATAAAAGTATCATTACTGGAGAAGAAGTCTTTGAGTATAAGCAAGGTGGAAAGGCCTTTGTGTAATTTGGTGCACTGAGATGCAACAGAACTGTAAAACTAGCTCAATGGAAATGACCTCCCTTTTCTGAAGGGGAAGGGGAAAACGAATAGGGGCAATAGGAAGGGAGGGTATTAATGTGGGTGAAGGGAGGGGAGATTATGTTTGGAATGTAAAGTAAATAAACTTATTTTTAGAAAGAATACAATGAATGGTAAATATCAATTACACTCAAATGTATTATAAATTTTTTAGGGAAGACTTATTGATAAACCTGATTCTCAACATTTACTGTTTTCAATTGCCTCACTTTTACACAAGAAACTTTCAGTCCAGGGGATGAATATGTAGGGAATGGTGAACTAACACCAGCCAGGAAGTTCTCTGAGAGTAACACAACAGTGGTAGCCTGTAGAAGTTTCTTTGTGTACACATACCTATTGTTCCAGGGGTACTATTGAAAAACATCACAACCCACACTGAATTTTGAGATATGAGGGAGGAGGCTTTCTTTTCCATGTATGAACCTACTTCTGGAGTAGATGTGTAACCAGGTCAAGGGTGAGTTTTCTCTGCCTGAGTTCATCTAGAGAGTGTCTTTAGACATAGACACCACCAATCAAATTTGATAGATGGCCTTTGACACAGATCACTGATAATTCTCCCTCCTTCAAATATAGGATAATTTGGATCTGTGTCCTTGTTCTTATTCATATAATAGGAATGTGCTGTTTAATGCAAATCGGGCATCCTTGAATTGCCTAGCATTAAACAATTATCTACACCTATGCTTGGAGCATCCCAGGCACTCCTCAAAGGATATAAGCCTGTTTTTTGTTTTCTGGAATTAAAGTTGAACCTACTTTCTAAGGTGGTTCCCAGAGTGGCTGACCACAGTTATGCTTATGGGCTTTCCAAGCTTTATGCTAATCATCTTCTGCCCCTTATGCCTTCCTGGGCTGGTGGGAAACAGCCCTCCAGGCAGCAAGAGAATCACATACTCTGAAATGCCTGTGATAAAATGTTTCAGACTTCATAGCATTTCGAATTTCACATGTTTCTGGATGTGAAATGGTCAATCAGTGTCTTGGGGTGGGACTCTTTAAAATGAGTTATACTTAGTGTTTAGTTCACAGTAAGGTTGCAGGCAAGCTTCATGGTATGAAATCTTCTGAGGTGAGTACTGGCCTATGGAAAAGAAATAAGAGCAGACATTTTATTTCTCTGTTTTTAATAGCTGAGCACTGTTCCAATAAGGTATGTGTGGATGGCAGAGGAGAGGAACTTCCCTTTTTAGTAGGCTAGGAAAGGGGATGGGGGAAGATGGAGGGAGGGTAGGACCAGTAGGAGTTTAGGAGTGACCTTCAACTATCATATATGATGAATAAATTGTGAAAAATAAAAACAATTAATAAAATAAAAAAATAGTAAGAAAAAAAAGAGCAAAATAGCAAAATTTTTAGTCTAGTTTGGGTAACTGTCCTCCCTCAAAGAGAAGAAAGAAGATATATAGAAAGAAAAGAAAACATAATCTTTGTCTTTGTCACCTTTCTTCCCTGTGGGCTCACTTGATAATCATTATCCAATGGAGACCATGCTTCTCTCACTGAAGTTTATGTTACCATAGCATTAGGATTCAAACCTGGAACTAATGGCAGAGGTTCCTAGTTAACATATCAAATCAAACCTACCTGACATTTTCTCCCAGCAATCCTTCAGTTCTTCCATATTGTCTGGTCCCTCCGGCTAGTATAGCCCATGCAATACCCTGAATTCTCCTTCCCAGGGCCTGAGCTAACCTCACTTCCCCTTCACCCATATATAGGCAAACTATTTTGGCTACCCAGTCCTGTCAAGAGCCATTCAGGAGCAACAGCAAAACAGCTGTAGAACTCATGGAATGTGGCTCCCCTGTTAGCATAGTCACGAGGAGTTTGTCTTGGAGAAGCATAATCCTAAGAACTGCTTGTCCTGAGGACTTTGTGCTCTTATGTAGCATATCTCTGCTTGTTGCCCTTATGATGCCCATATTCCTCATAACATGAATTGTATGAAAACTCTAAGGAGGCTTCTAGCCCATCAGTGGGCGATATCACTGGCATTTAAAATTAACACCTGTTTACTGGAACAGATTAATGAATTAACCACTGCCCTTGGAAGGAGCCATAGATGTAGATTGTTAGCAATGGCCATTACACTTAGAAAGAATTTGGAAAAATAGATTGTTTAACAAGGTCAGGGAGGATTTTTTTATTACTGTTGCTCTATAGTATTACTTGAGATCTGGGATGAAGATACCTCCAGAAAATATTTTATTGTACAAACATGCTTTTATCAATTCTGGGTTTTTTGTTCGTTTGTTTTTCCATTTGAAACTGAGAATTGTTCTTTCAATGTCAGTAAAGAGTTGTGTTGGTATTTTGATTGCAATTGCATAGAGTCTGTAGATTTAGGAGAGTGGCCATTTTTACTAAGTTTATCCTACCAATCCTGGAGCATGGGAGATCTTTCCATCTTCTGATATCGTCCTTGAAGTTTTTTTTTTCCATATAAGTCTTTCATTTGCTTGATTAGAGTCACACCAAGGTACATTATGTTATTTGTGGCAATTGTGAAGGGGTTTTGTTTCCCTA
Organism: Meriones psammophilus; assembly: GCA_036365155.1. Lineage (NCBI taxonomy): Eukaryota > Metazoa > Chordata > Mammalia > Rodentia > Muridae > Meriones > Meriones psammophilus. Next base: position 13,194 of record JAEOAE010002765.1, read on the forward strand.
ATTTCTTTATGAGCCTTTTTTTCTTTTGTATACAGGAAGGCTTCAGTTTTTTGTTTGTTTGTTTGTTTGTATGTTTTACTTAATTTTGTATCCAGCCATTTTGTTGAAGATATTTATCAGCTGTAGGAGTTCCCCTGGTTGAATTTTTAGGGTCATTTCTGTGTACTATCACATCATCTGCCATATAAGCTGGACTGGATGTGTAGAAAAGGGAACCCTCCTCCATTGCTGGTGGGAATGTAAACTTGTACAACCACTTTGGAAATCAATCTGGTGCTTTCTCAGAAATTTGTGAATAGTGCTACTTCAATATTCAGTTATACCACTCCTGGGCATATATTCAGTAGATTATCAACCATACAACAAGGACATTTGCTCATCTATACTCATAACAATTTTTTATAATAGCTAGAGTCTAGAAACAACCTAGATTTCCCACGGCTGAGGAATGGATACAGAAATTGTGGTACATTTACACAATGCAATACAACTCAGCAATTAAAAACAAAACAAGGAAATCAGCAGGCAAATGGATGCAAGTAGAAAAGATCATCCTGAGTGAGGTATCCAGAGTCAAAAAGACACTCATGGCATATACTCCCTTATAAGTGGGTATTAGTTGTATAGTATAGGATTAAAAAATACTAAAATCTATAGTCCTAATTGAGTTAAACAACAGGGAGGACCCTAGGGAAGATGCTTAATTCTCATTCAGAAGGGCAAATAGGATAAACATCGGTAATGGGAGAAGGTAGGGAATAGGGCAGGAAACTACCAGAGAGTGCCTCTGAAAGAATATACATAGCAGTGTATTGAAGCAGATTGTTAGACTCATAGCCAAACTTTGGGCAGAGAGCATGGACTCAAATGGAAGATTCAGGAGATAGAAAGACCTGGGTAGGAGAGGTACTCCACAAAGAGGCCAATTGAGACAAAAAATGTGGGCCCAGGGGGTCCTGTTCCAACCAAGGACCATGCATGAAGAACACCTAGAAACCCTGCTCAGATGTAGCCCATAAGTATCTCAGTCTCCATGTGAATTCCCTATTAAGGGTACCAGGGGCTGTCTCTGACATGAACAGAGTGGCTGGCTCTTTGATCACCTACTCCTGGGAGGTGCAGCCTTGCCAGGCCACAGAGGAAGAAGGTGAAACCACTTCTGGTGAGACCTGATAAGGTAGGCTAGGATAAGACAGGGGAGGAGGACTTTGCATATCAGTGGACTAGGAGACGGGCATAGGGGGAGAAGAGGGAGGTAGGTTGTGAATGGCAGAAGATGAGGGAGGGGCCTACAGCCAGAATAAAATGTGAATAAATTGTAATAGACAATAAAAAAAGAAAAAAAAATAGTTTTTTTTTCTTTTCCTGAGATGCCTGGTCTCAGGAAACTGTCTCTTAACAACAACTAGAAAGAATACTATTTCATCTGTATACATTTTCCTTTTTCCTGTAATAGTATTTTTAATAAATATCCTTGATAAAATTCAGTGGTTTGTTGTATATTTCTAGTATTATAATATAGAAAAATATTTTACAAATCAAATTTTGACATGTTTTTTTTTTTTTTTTCAATGCAGTTTATTTAGGAACCTTGAACAATCATCTGACCCTGGGGAAAGCCAGCCCACTTTAAATAGCCTCTGGGCAGCCAACCTCAGTATGCCACGTGGGCAATGCAGATAGGTCCACATCCATGGAAGCAAGCCAGATCCTCAGCCTTAGCCAAATGTGGAGTTGTTTGTGACAGAGAGCACTCACCATCGGGAAGGTGGAAGGCGGAAACCAGCTCCATCTTTCAGGAGTGGCATTACGCAGCTCTCTACAGTCCCCCCTTTTTGTTTTGGACGCATCAGGCAAGAGTAGAGGTCTGATCTCTGATATTAGAAATAAATTGGGACTTTGTACTGATGTTCATTTAGGTGTCATCCACCCAAAGAGCATCAGACCCGTCCGATACCTTTTTCTCAGAGGCGGGACCTGGGGCATCAACCCGCATGCAATCAGACATGCTCTTCTCTGGGTCCAAGGCGGCTGACCCTGAGTGCAGTGTCGCCTCGCATCCTGAGCGTAATATTTTGGCTTTTTGGTAGCCAACCATGCTTGGGGAGACTGTCCTGCTTCAATGGCTGTAAAGGCCTGAATGGTCATGGCTGCATTACGCTGTTGTGAGACTCTAATCTTGCATATATACCACAGGCAAACCAAGGTGACCAACACCAGAAGGCAGGATGTTCCAACGAGGGGGTTAAGGCTTCTCATAATACTTCCTATAAGCCCATACCTGCTTGTTTACATCCCCCATTTTTATTCATTATTAGCCAGATAGAGCCAAGTAATTGTGGTAATGATACTTGCTTTTTCGCCCAATGCTGTAATGCTAGTAAATTTACTAGCTGGTTACTCACATGCCTCACTGGGTGCCTGTGCCCGTTGATGCCCTCACGCTATGACTCTCTTCAGACAGAAAAGGGATCTTGGAATTACAGCTGCCACTGTTACTGCTATCTCATTGGCGGCTGTTGGAGCTACCACCACGGCATTAGCCATGAGTCAAACGGGCAGACTGCTCAGACCTGAATAACCTTTTAGCCAATGTAGCTCATGCCTTAGATGTACAAAAGGAATTAATGCTCAACTAAAAGGAGGTTTGATGGTGTTCAATCAGAGGTTTGACCTCGTGCAGGAGCAAATTGATACCCTATGGCAAATCGCTCAATTTGCCTGTCAATGAACGTATGTTGGACTTTATGTCACTAGCATACAACATGAGAACTTTCCCTGTGCTGCAAATCTGTCTAAACAATTGTCAAGCTATATTTTAGGTAATTGGACTGGAGAATTCGATACTACGATGGACCAGCTGAGAGTGGCCATTGCCATGGTAAATTCTACCAGAGTGGACGAGGACTAGCCACAGGAGTATCATCATGGATTGCTGCAGCCATGAAGCATCTGAAGGAATGGGCGGGCATGGGAGCGTTAGCAGGCCTTCTGGTGTTGGTCACCTTGGTTTGCCTGTGGTATATATGCAAGATTAGAGTCTCACAACAGCATAATGCAGCCATGACCATTCAGGCCTTTACAGCCATTGAAGCAGGACAGTCTCCCCAAATTTTGACATGTTAAGTGTGTAAAATTGTTTATGAAAAAGTGGCATGAATTTTCAAAAAGAGCAAAGAATGATTACTCAAAACTTTGGAGGATGAAAATGGAAGGAAAAATGATGGAAGAATAAATAATACATAAATAAATTAATATCTCTTACACAATAATTACAAAATTTTGAGGTTATTGAGATTTAAAAATATACACAGAATATTTCTCAAGCAAACTATATATCCTACTATTTATAGCCATTCTGCCCACACCCTGAAGTATTTATTTATATTATTCCTTTTTTTGTCACTAAAATGTGTTCTTTGATATGTCATGTCACAACACCCCGATGTTCAGGCTCTAAAACAGACCATTCAGTTCTTATTTCAGGGTTACTGACTGCTTATAACCCAATTAGGAGTGAAGTCAGACAACGTTAAATTCCTGTGTCTAGTTCACGTTACAATTTTTGCTTATACATTTTTACTTAATTCAAAATTTCAAAGTAAGTTGATTTCCTTTCTTGAAATGTTAAATGTTACACACACACACACACACACACACACACACACAGGCGTGCACACACACACACACACACTTGCCTGATGCATGATACATGTAATAGCAGTTACTGGCAACACAAGGCCTGAAATTGAAAGAGCCGAAAGAGGGCTGTTTGGGAGATTTTGTAGGGAGGACAGAGATGTTAGAAATAATGTGATTATATTAAAATCTCAAAAACTTGTTTTCCACAAATTAAAAAAATTGAATATCACAATTTGTGCATCCATTCCTCCGCTGAGGGGCATCTGGGCTATTTCCAGCTTCTGGCTATTACAAATAAGGCTGCTACAAACATGGTTGAGCAAATGTCCTTATTGTGTACTTGAGCCTCTTTTGGATATATGCCTAGGAGTGCTATAGCTGGATCTTGAGGAAGCGCTATTCCAAGTTGTCTGAGAAAGTGCCAGATTGCTTTTGAGATTGGTTGTACAAGTTTACATTCCCACCAGCAGTGGAGGAGGGTTTCCCTTTCTCCACAACCTCTCCAGCATGTGTTGTTTCTTGAGTTTTTGATCTTAGCCATTCTGATGGGTGTAAGGTGAAATCTTAGGGTTGTTTTGATTTGCATTTCCCTCATGGCTAATGAGGTTGAGCATTTCTTTAAGTGTTTTTCTACCATTCGATATTCCTCTGCAGAGAATTCTCTGTTTAGCTCTGTACCCCATTTTTTAATTGGATTACTGATTTTTGCTGTTTAACTTCTTTAGTTCTTTATATATTCTGGATATTAGCCCTCTGTCAGATATAGGATTGGTGAAGATCTTTTCCCAATCTGTAGACTGTCATTTTGTTCTGAGGACAGTATCCTTTGCTTTACAGAAGCTTTTCAGTTTCATGAGGTCCCATTTATTGATTGTTGCTCTTAGAGCCTGTGCTGTTGGTTTTCTGTTTAGGAAGTTGTCTCCTGTGCCAATGAGTTCAAGGGTATTCCCCACTTTTTCTTCAAAGCAGTTTAGTATGTCTAGTTTTATTTTGAGTTCTTTGATCCATTTGGACTTCAGTATTGTGCAGGGTGATAATTATGGATCTATTTGCATTTTTCTACATGTAGACTTCCAGTTAGACCATCACTATTTGTTGAATATGCTGTTTTTTTTTTAATTGAATGGTTTTGGCATCTTTGTCAAAAATCAGTTGTTCATAAGTGTGTGCATTTATGTCAGGGTGTTCTATTCGATTCCATTGATCCACCATTCTGTTTCTAGGCCAGTACCATGCAGTTTTTAGTATTGTTGCTCTATAGTACAGCTTGAGATCAGGATGGAGATCCTCTTGAAGATCTCTTCCTGTAGAGAATTGGTTTAGCAATTCTGGGTTTCTTGTTGTTCCATATGAAGGTGAGAATTTTTCTTTCTATGTCTATAATGAATTGTGTTGGTAATTTGATGGGAATTGCATTGAATCTGTAGATTGCTTTTGGTAAGATGGCCATTTTTACTATGTTAATCCTGCCAAGCCATGAGCATGGGAGATCTTTCCATCTTCTCATATCTTCTTCTAATTCTTTCTTCAGAGACTGGACATTTTTTTTCATACAAGTCTTTGACTTGCTTGGTTAGGTTCACACCAGGGTACTTTATGTTCTCTTTGGCTATTGTGAAGGGTGTTGATTCCCTAATTTCTTTCTCGGCCCTTTTGTCCTTTGTATACAGGATAGCTACTGATTTTTTTGAGTTAATTTTGTATCCAGCCACTTTGCTGAAGGTGTTAATCACCTGTAGGATTTTCCTGGTAGAGTTTTGGGGTCACTCAAGTATAATATCATATCATCTGCAAATAGTGATACTTTGACTTCTTCCTTTCCAATTTGTATCCCCATGATCACCTTCAATTGTCTTATTGCTCTAGCTAGGACTTCAAGAACAATGTTGAAAAGATATGTAGAGAATGGACAGCCTTGCCTTGTCCCTGATTTCAGTGGGAATGAGTTAAATTTCTCTCCATTGAGTTTGATGTTGGCTATAGGCTTGATGTATATCAACTTTACTATGCACAAATTGTGGTATATCTACACAATGGAATATTACTCAGCAATAAAAAACAAGGAAATAATGAAATTTGCAGGTAAATGGTGGTATTTGTAAAAGATCATCCTGAGTGAGTTATCCCAGAAGGAGAGGGATGCACACGGTATATACTCACTCATATAGACATATAATATAGGATAAACCTACTAAAATCTGTACAGCTAAAGAAACTAATCAAGAGGGAGGACTCTTGCTAAAATGCTCAATTCCTATCCAGAAAGGTAAAGAGGCTGGACATCAGAAGAAGGAGAAAAGAGGGAACAAGTCAGAGCCTGACACAGAGGACCTCTGAAAAGCTCTACCCTGCAGACTATCAATGCAGATGCTGAAACTTATGGGTAACCTTTGGGCAGAGTGCAGGGAATCTTAGGAAAGAAATGGGAAACAGTAAGATCTGGAGAGGACAGGAACTTCACAAGGAGAGCAACAGAACCAAAAAATCTGAGCACAAGGGACTTTCCTGAAACTGATATTCCAACCAAGGACTATGCATGGAGATAACCTAAGAACCCTGCACAGATATAGCCCATGGCAGTTCAGTATCCAAGTGGGTTCCATTGTAATAGGAACAGGGTCTGTCTCTGACATGAACTGATTGGCCTGCTCTTTAATTACCTCCCGCTGAGGGGGAAGCAGCATGACCAGGCCACAGAAGAAGACAACTCAGCCACTCTTGATGAGACCTAATTGACTAGGATCAGAAGGAAGAAAAAGAAGTCCTCCCTTATCAGTGGACTTGGGAGGGACATGCATGCAGAGGGTGGAGGAAGGGAGGGATTGGTACGGGAGTAGGGAGGGAACCACGGGGGGGATACAAAGTGAATAAAGTGTAATTAATAAAGAAAAATAGTTATAAAAAAAGAAAGGTTGCAAAAGAAAATCATAACACCTCCAATCAAATCAGAGAACACTGGTTTCCAGCAGAGCTAACCAAGCAGAGGACAGAATATTGGTATGAATGACATGAATTTCAGAACACTACATTACAATATCAGTGATAAATAAATAATTTATAAGTATGACAACAGTGTCTAAACTCTGAGATACTTTAAAGATACTAAAGCCAGAACACGTGAAACCGGAGATTCTAAGATTTGTATTGAGGACATATGGATATTCAAGTTCACTTTAGCAGAAACTCTCCAAGTCTCTGGAAAGAAACAGATATTCAAACATAAGACATTTAGATGGCCAAATATATCTGAGAAGAATGGAAACTTATCTTGAAATATCAGAGTCAGTGTGGTAAAAATATGTAATTCTCACCATGGAATCACACCATGGGAGCAGACACAAATATCTGACTGGAACTAACAATAGAGTAGTGGAAATGTTTGCAGAGGAACAAAAAAGCAGAAAAAAAGTGAAACTGTTTTTCACATTGTTATGCATCTAGTAAAAATTCTCAATGGAATTATATGTATTTAGCAGGTCATATACTATCTTTTAGCCAGAATAAGCATACCACATTCAAGCAAGTACTCACATATCAGCATTCCATAGTTTACTTGGTTCTCTGCGAAAAAGGTTCTTGAGGTTTTGGGATAGATCAAGTGGGATGGAAATGGGGATAAATGTAGCGAGGTTAACATCTGCCTCCATGTAGTTGTTGGTCTCCCTGTAATAATCACAATCGAACAGAGGCATCTCCATTGATGTATACACATGTTGCAGGAAGAGGCTGAGGCAAAGCAAAGGAAGGGGCATGTCAGGCTCTTCACTACACAGAGACAGACCCCTGCATCAACGCAGATCCAAGGAGATTATTGGCTTAGGTCTTGGAACAGGCTCAGACCTCAACAATGTCAGAGAAGACTTTGAATGCTGCAGCTGCTTCCTACTGTTGCTTCAGGCTCCCAGTCTGTGTATATCCAATGGTTCTCATGACAGGCCAGCACACACACTGCAGCAAAGTCCAGACATCTGAGGGTCACAGTACTCAGATATGTCTGTCACTGTAGCCAAAATTGCTCTGAATTTGCTGTCTTTTTATTGCTCTATTTGCCTCTCATCCATGTACTCTTGGAATCCCATAGCCCTGGGGCATTGCACCTGATTCCTCTGTGTGGGTGAAAAACATGTTTGGTTCTTTCTTTCTTCCACAACCTGTATGACTTCATCATGGTCCACAGTGACTTTGGAGAGCTGGTACCAGAGTCTGAGAAAAATTGTAGGTCATCAAAAAAACAGCTTGTTTGTTTTGGATTGCTGTTGTGAAAGGTAGTTTGAACATTTGATTTCCTCTAGTAAGAGGATCAGGTACAGTCACGCTTTGATGACTTTGCTAGCTCTTTGATCACTTCCACCAGTCAAGGTGGCTAAACTAAGCAACAGGGAAAGTAGATCCAGAAAGTTTTGATGAGACCTGATAAGCTATAGTAAGATAGTAGAGGAGGAGGATGTCTCTTATCTGTGGACTAGAGGAGGGAAATGGTGGGGGGGGCTGGAGAGGGAGATTTCAATCAAACTTTGACATGGGGTTTTGACCAAGAAAGTAAACACTAGTGACTCAGCCTTATGCAGAACACCTGGGTTCAGGGTTCTCAACACAGCTTTTGCATTCAGACCTCCTCCTGGACGTCTGGAACCAAATTCAGAATTATATAGGATGAAAAGAGGGGGCAAGCTGCTCATAGTCAATATAAGTCATGACAGGCAATACATTTACGATTTGTGTGCTTACTTTACATTATCAGCAACTTTTCTCTTTACATTTTTTCCTCATTAAAAGACAAACATGAATCACCTGAACAATCAGGATAGGCATAGGCTTTAGGGCCTGTGAATATGAACTCAGTTTTGAACCTGGCAGCAGGATTCTTGAGATGGCTGGATTCAGTCAACTGTCTCATAACAACAACCAAAAAAGAAAAAATACTTCATCTATATACTTTTCTACTTTACTGTAATACTATTTATCATAATTACTACTGATATAATTTCATGGTATTATTAGATATTATTGTTATAATACAATATATAATATAATGCAAATCAAATTTTGATATCTAACTTAGGTCAAATTCATCCATGAAAATGCAGCTATGAAATTTCAAAAGAGCTAAAACTTCAAGAGGCTTTGAAGGTAGGAAAGTGAAAAAAAATGATGAAATGTTAATTCTTATATATAAACAAACAAAATAATTAATTGATGTCTCCTGTGTATAATCTTACAAAATTTTGGTTACTGGAATTTTAAAAATATATACAGATCACACACACACAAATCTATCTATCTATCTATGTATCTATCTATGTATCTATCTATCTATCTATCTATCTATCTACAGATAGATACACCTATATAGTGAAATTTCTATGTAGGCACAAGCTTAATTTTTTTATGTTCAGTGAGTTGTGTAAGTGCTGTATTCAGCGATAGAGACTTGCAGTGAATTTATGGAGAGCAAATTATAATCTCGATAAAAGTGTGCACTGTTTGGACATTCCAATAAGATTCCTTTGGACACCACCTCAAGTAGATATAACCCATTCTTCATTTGATGTCAAGTGACATCCTGTTGGGACTCTCTCATATTATTTCATTTGGATCACCTTCAGAGATGTATATATTTTAGGAAGCTTCTACTGTATTAGGTTACTATAGTAACAGTAAAATGACATTTAATTTTAGCTATTTCTCTTCATATTACATTCCTTAATGTCCTCTTCCCTTCCCACTTCCAACTGGTTCTCGTGTATGAGCCCATCTATAGATATCTATAGATAACAGGGAAAGTAGATCCAGAAAGTTTTGATGAGACCTGATAAGCTATAGTAAGATAGTAGAGGAGGAGGATGTCTCTTATCTGTGGACTAGAGGAGGGAAATGGTGTGGGGGGGGGCTGGAGAGGGAGATTTCAATCAAACGTTCTGTAGATATCTGTTAGGCCCATTTGATTCAAGATGTCTGTTAGTTTCTTTATTTCACCATTTCCTTTCTGTCTTGATCTGTCTTTTGGAGAAAGCCAGTGCTGCAGTCTCCGAATATTAATGTGTGAGATTCCATGTGTGATTTAAGATTTAGTAATATTTCTTTTATGAATGATGCTACCCTTAGATTTGCATCATAGATGTTCATTATTGAATGGTAGTGGTGGGTTCTTCCTTCAATGAGTATAAAGTGTTCTTCCCCTTCTCTTTTGATTAATTTTGATTGAAAACTTATTTTTTGAGACATGAAAATAGATACTTCATCTTGTTTTTTTTGGGGGGGTCAATTTGCTTTCAAAACCTTTTCTAGCCCTATTCTCTGAGGTAAGGGCTATCTTTATTTGTCATTATTTTTAGAGTAATCACCCATACCTAAGAACAGTCTCTCTCTATTATCCTTGATGACCTATCAAGGCACACACTCAGAAGATAACTATAGATATCTATAGATAACTATTTTATTTCCCTATTCTAGGGAGATCTATTTACTTATTCTCGAATACGAGTCCCTTATTTTGTGTGTATTCCACATGGTTTTATTATACTGTAAGTAACTTATCTTTCACTTTACAAGTAATATTAACATGTAAGAAAAGACATGCCATATTTGTATTTTTGAACTTGTGTTACTATACTCAGACTGATTTTTTTCCTAGTTTACCTGAAGATATTCATTTACTTTGAAATTTCATGATTTACTTTGTAAAATGACTGAGTAATATTTTGTTGTGTAAATGTCCACATTTTCTTTATCTAATCTTCTGTTGATGGACATCTATGTTATATCCAATTTCTGGAAGTGTTGATTAGAGAAGTCATAAACATGTTTGCGTGATGTCTCCATAGAAGGATGAAACATTCTTTGGATATATGCCCAAGATGGTATAGCTGGTTTGTGAGGCAGAACAATCCCCATCTTGCTGCAGAAAAGCCACAAAGATGTCCTTAGTGGCAGAATATGTTTGTACTCCTACTAGCAATGTGTGAATATTCTTAGCCATTGTGACTCTCTTTAGACCATATCTCAAAGCACTTTTGGTTTCCAATTCCCTGATGACTATGGACCTTGCTCATATCTTTAAATGTTTCTCAGCCATTTGAATTATTTCTTTAAGAATTCTCATCTGATATCTTTTTCCATTTCTTTCTTCAGAGACTGAAAGTTTTTTTCATACAAGTCTTGGACTTGATTGGTTAGAGTTACACCAAGGTACTTTAGGAACTTTGTGGCTATTGTGAAGGGTGTTATTTCCCTACTGTCTTTCTCAGCCTTTTTGTCTTTTGTATACAGGAGTGCTACTAATTTTTTTGAGTTGATTTTTTACCCAGCCACTTGGCTGAATTGATATATTAGCTCTAGGAGTTCCCTGGTAGAATTTTTGGGGTCACTCATGTATACTATCCTATCATCTGCAAATAGTGACATGACATGGACTCATGGACTGGTTCTTTGATCACCTCCACCTGAGAGGATAGCAGCTTTACCAGTCCACAGAGAAAGGCAAAGAAGCAAGTCCTCATGAGACCTGATAGACTAGTGTCAGATGGAAGGGGAGGAGGAGATTATCATTGGACTTTATCATTGGACTTGGGGAGGAGATAGGAGAAGAAGAGTGAGACAGCATGTGAGGAGGGGGCTACAGCTGGGATACAAAGTGAATAAACTCTAATTAATGAAAAAAATCTTTATTTAGAATTGTATGTGTGTTTTATTTGTATCATATATTTTATTTATATCTATTTTTTTCTTTTGACTTATTTATGCATTTGAATATTAGCCTTTATTGGGTGTGTAGTTGGTGAAAGTATTTTAGCTTTTACATTGCTACAATTTCAGAATGATGGCAGTCCCTTGTTATGCAGAAAATTTTTCAGTTTTCTGCTGTACTTTTAAAGATTGTTTATCTTTATGCCTGGGCAAGGGCTAGGAATATCTCCCCTCCTCATTGATAAGTAATATTAATAGAGTAAAACTGTACATCCTAAAAAATCAACATCAACATTCAGTGCAATCTTCATCAAAATTTCAGACAATTGTAACCAAATGTTGAAAGGACAATTTCCAGCTCTAAATAGAAGCACAAACAAACCATGAGAGCTAAACCAATCCTACATATGTACTTCTAGAGGGATCACCCATCCAAAGATTGAATTGAAGTGAAAACTATAATTGTAAGTAACAGGATGTTATTGGCAGATTAACAAACACTTTGGTCGATGATGAGATCGAAGACCCAGGAAGAAATGCAAATACATATGGACATTTGATATTTTTAAAATAAGAAATCGTGAAATAAACACTGGAAAAAAGACAGCATCTTCAACACATTGTTGTGGTCAAACTAGAAGTATGCACATATAATAATTCAAAAGATCCATATGTATCACTCTGCACAAAACTCACCAAAATAGATTAAAGAGCTCAGCAGAAAATCAAGAGAATGTGATGGATGAGAAGTTCAGGAATAGCATTTTCTCTAGTCATGAGAATGTCTTTTTCATGTTTGGACTGTGTTGGTGCGGCTTATCACTTGGCATTTTGTTAGACTTCTTCAGCTTTTTATTTCTAGATACATCTCAATTTTTAATTTTATCAATTCCTTTTGTAATAAAATGTCTTCAACTATCTTCAGTGTTTTATTTCACTTTTTGTTTGTTTTCACAGACATCAATAAGGTTGTATTCATATCCTCTATTATATACTCGATTTATCTATGTTTTAAAATCATTGTCTTCTGTGGCTATATTGAATTTCTCAGGGTCTCGTCTAGTAGGGTTGTGGTGATTTGGTGTCTTGGGTGTTAATGATTTTGATTTCACTCTGGTGTCTAGTTAACTGTATTTGGGATGATTGTGATTCTAGCTGTTGCTATCTGGACTTGTCTATTTTAGGTTTATAATGTTTACTTTCTTCACTTCTGTTTCTCTCTCTGGATGTTAGGAAAGGGTGTTGGCTGTATATTAGCTTGTAGAAAATTCTTCTGAGTGTGTGCCTTGATAGGTCATTAGGGATACTAGAGAGAGACTGTCCTTAGGTGAGGGTGATTACACTAAAAATATGATGAATAAAGATAGCCCTTACCTCAGAGTATAGGGCTAGAAAAGGTTTTGAAAGCAAATTGACCCCCCCAAAAAAAACAAGATGAAGTATCTATTTTCATGTCTCAAAAAATAAGTTTTCAATCAAAATTAATCAAAAGAGAAGGGGAAGAACACTTTATACTCATTGAAGGAAGAACCCACCACTACCATTCAATAATGAACATCTATGATGCAAATCTAAGGGTAGCATCATTCATAAAAGAAATATTACTAAATCTTAAATCACACATGGAATCTCACACATTAATATTCGGAGACTGCAGCACTGGCTTTCTCCAAAAGACAGATCAAGACAGAAAGGAAATGGTGAAATAAAGAAACTAACAGACATCTTGAATCAAATGGGCCTAACAGATATCTACAGAACGTTTCTCAGTGGCTCATGAAACCTTCCCCAAATCTGACCATATAATCCGTCACAAAGCAAGCCTCAGAAGATATAAGAGGATTGAAATAACTCCGTGAATCTTATCAGACATCCATGGATTAAAGTTAGACTTCAATATGAGAAATACCACTTGATCATGAAAGAAACAAAGGAAGAAATAAAAGACATTTAATTTTCAATGAAAATGAGGGCAAAACATACCCAAACTTATGAGACACAATGAAAGCTGTGCTAAGAGAAAAGCTGACAGCATTTTGATAAATAAAGTGCCTTCATAAAGAAATTGGAGAGTTCCCATACTAGTAATTTGGCAGCACACTTGAAAGCTCTCTGACAGAAGGAAGCAAACACACCAACATGGAACAGTTGATAGGAAATATTCAAACTTGGGGCTGGAATCAATACATTAGAAACAAAGAGACTGATACAAAGAATCAATAAAACCAGAAGCAGGTTCTTTGAAAATATCATCAAAATAAACCCTTAGCCAAACTAACTGAAAGGCAGAGGGAGAGTATCCAGATAAACAACATCAGAAACAAAGAGGGGACAGAACTACAGACAATGAGGAAATAAAAAAATAATCATTAGGATTTACTTCAAAAGCCCGAATTTCACAAAATTCAAAAAATCTAAAGTAAACAAATGGTTTTCTGGATAGATTTGACCTACTGAAGATAAATCAAGATCAGGAAAAAGTTTAAACAGTCCAATAAACATCAAGAAAGTAGAAGGAATCATAAAAAATCTCCCAACCAAAAAAAAAATGTCCAGATCCAGATGGTTTTAGTGCAGAATTCTGTTAGACATTCAAAATAGAACTAATACAGATACTCTTCAAATTGTTTCACAAAATAGAAACAGAAGGAAACAGAAGGAATTGTCAAATTCATTCTATGACACCTAACTCACACAAAGACCCAACCTAGAAAGATAATTCCAGACCAATTTTATGCATGAACTTCCATGCAAAATACTCAGTAAAATACAAACTGAATCCAAGAACACATCATATACATCATCACGGGGATGCAGGGATGATTCAACATACAAAAACATCATCAATGTAATCTACCATATTAAAAAATTAAAGAAAAACATATGGTCATCTCATTAGATGGAGCAAATATGTTTGACCAAATCCAACATCCCATCATGATGACAGTCTTAGAGAGATCAAAGATACAAGGTCTATATTTCCACATAATAAAGGCTATATACAGCAAGCTGATTGCCAGCATCAAAATAAATAAATGTAGAAATATTG
>JAEOAE010000238.1:0-29069 GCA_036365155.1 Meriones psammophilus
ACAACTAAATGAACATCAGTACAAAGTCCCAATTTATTTCTAACATCAGAGGTAAGACCTCTACTCTTGCCTGATGCGTCCAAAACAAAAAGGGGGAACTGTAGAGAGATGCGGAATGCTATGCCTTAAAGATGCAGCTGGTTTCCGCCTTCCACCGAAAGAACATAAACCCAAAGCACTATTTTGTAAACTAAATCACATGTGTGCCACTCGCTCAATTAGGAATACAGGAAAACTTAAAAGTGATATAACGCACTCTATAGCACAGGAACAAGTTTCGTACGAAAGAACAGAAAAGCAAAGCACTACTTTTAAACGGAATCACATGTGTGTCGCTCCCTCAATTATGAATACAGGAAAATTGAAAAGTGTTATCTCACATTGTAAGGCACAGAAACAAGTTTCCATCGATAGAAGAGAAAGGCAAAGCACAACTTTGTAAACTACTTCACATACATGTCGCCTGTTCAATTATTATAACAGGAAAACTGAAAAGTGATATATCACACTGTACAGCACAGAAACAAGTTTCAAACAGAAGAACAGAAACGCAAAGCACTACCTTGTAAACTAATTCACATTTGTGTCGTATCTTCAATAATTATAACAGGAAAACTGAAAAGAGATATAACACTCACTCTAACCGTAAGCCAATAACCCTAAGCCTTACTGTAACCCTATCCCTAACCCTAAGCCCATAACCCTAACCCTAAACCTAAGCCTAACCATAACCCTAACCCTAAATTGTTCCTAACAGGAACAAGTTTCCAACAAAAGAACATAAACCAAAAGCACCACTTTGTAAACTAAATCACATGTGGCCCAATCGCTCAATTAGGAATACAGGAAAACTGAAAAGTGTTATCTCACACTGTACGGCACAGAAACAAGTTTCCATCCAATGAATAGAAACGCAAAGCACAACTTTGTAAACTAATTCACATACGTGTCACCCGTTCAATTATTATAACAGGAAAACTGAAAAGTGATATATGGAACTGTACAGCACAGGAACAAGTTTCCATTGAAAGAACAGAAATGCAAAACACAACTTTGTAAACTAATTCACATTTGTGTCGCCTGTTCAATTATTATAACAGGAAAACTGAAAAGTGATATAACCCTCAACCTAGCCCTCAGCCCTAACCCTAAACCTAACCCTAACCCTAACCCTAACCCTAACCCTACTCTAACCCTAAGCCTCACCCTAACCCTAACCTTAACCCTAACCTAACCCTAACCTAATCCTAACCCTAACTTGTTCCTAACAGGAACAAGTTTCCAACAAAAGAACAGAAACGCAAAGCACTACTTTGTAAAATAAATCACATGTGTGCCACTCGCTCAATTAGGAATACAGGAAAACTGAAAAGTGATATAAAACACTGTACATCACAGGAACAAGTTTCGACAAAAGAAGAGAAAAGCAAAGCACTAATTTTAAATGGAATCACCTGTGTGTCACTCGTTCAATTAGAAATACAGGAAAAATGAAAAGTGTTATCTTGCACTGTATGGCACAGAAACAAGTTTCCATCCAATGAAAAGAAACACAAAGCACGACTTTGTAAACTTATTCACATACGTGTCACCTGTTCAATTATTATAAAAGGAAAACTGAAAAGTGATATATCACAGTGTACAGCACAGAAACAAGTTTCAAACAGAAGAACAGAAACGCAAAGCACTACTTTGTAAACTAAATCACTTGTGTGTCGCTCGCTCAATTAGGAATACAAGAAAACCGAAAAGCGATATATTGAAATGTACGGCAAAGAAACAATTTTCATGAAAAGAACAGAAACGCAAAGCAGAACTATGTAAACTAATTCACATTCGTGTCGCCTGTTCAATTATTATAACAGGAAAACTGAAAAGTGATATAACCCTAATCCTTTCCCTAAGCCCCTAACTCTAACCCTAACACTAATCCTAACCCCGATCCCTAACCCTAACCCTAAACCTAACCCTAACTTGTTCCTAGGAACAAGTTTCCAACGAAAGAACTTAAACGCAAAGCACTACTTTGTAACCTAAATCACATGTGTGCCACTCGCTCAATTTGGAATACAGGAAAACTGAAAGGAGATATAACGCACTGTACAGCACAGGAACAAGTTTTGAAAGAAAGAACAGAAAAGCAAAGCACTACTTTTAAACGGAATCCCATGTGTGTCGCTAGCTCAATTAGGAATACAGGAAAACTGAAAAGTGTTATCTCGCACTCTATGGCACAGAAACAAGTTTCCATCGAAAGAACAGAAACTCAAAGCACAACCTTTTAACTAATTCACATATGTGTCGCCCGTTCAATTATTATAACAGCAAAACAGAAAAGTGATATATCACACTATACAGCACAGAAACAAGTTTCCAACAGAAGAATCGAAACGCAAAGCACTACTTTGTAAACTAAATCACATGTGTGTCGGTCACTCAATTAGGAATACAGGGAAACTGAAAAGCGATAAATCGAAATGTAAGGCAAAGAATCAAGTTTTCATCGAAAGAACAGAAACACAAAGCACAACTTTGTAAACTAATTCACATTTGTGTCGCCTGTTCAACTATTATAAAAGGAAAACTGAAAAGTGATATAACCCTCACCCTAGCCCTCAGCCCCTAACCCTAACCCTAACACTACTCTAACCCTAAGCCTCACCCTAACCCTAACCCTAACCCTAACACTAATCCTAAACCTAGAACAGAACAAAAGAACAGAAACGCAAAGCACTACTTTGTAAACTAAATCACATGTGTGCCACTCGCTCAATTAGGAATACAGGAAAACTTAAAAGAGATATAACGCACTGTACAGCACAGAAACAAGTTTCCAACAGAAGAACAGAAAGGAAAAGCACTACTTTGTAAACTAAATCACATGTGAGTCGCTTGCTCAATTAGGAAAACAGGAAAACTGAAAAGTGTTATCTCGCACTGTAAGGCACAGAAACAAGTTTCCATCAAATGAAAAGAAACGCAAAGCACAACTTTGTAAACTAATTCACATACTTGTCACTCGTTCAATTATTATAACAGCAAAACTGAAAAGTGTTATCTCGCATTATAAGGCACAGAAACAAGTTTCCATCCAATGGAAAGAAACGCAAAGCACAACTTTGTAAACTAATTCACATACGTGTCACCCGTTCAATTATTATAACAGCAAAACTGAAAAGTGATATATCGAACTGTACAGCACAGGAACAAGTTTCCATCGAAAGAACGGAAACGCAAAGCACTACTTTGTAAACTAAATCACATGTGTGTCGCTCTCTCAATTAGGAATACAGGAAAACTGAAAAGCGATATATCGAAATGTACGGCAAAGAAACAAGTTTTCATCGAAAGAACAGAAACGCAAAGCATAACTTTGTAAACTAATTCACATTTGTGTCAAGTGTTCAATTATAATAACTGGAAAACTGAAAAGTGATATAACCCTCAACCTAGCCCTCAGCCCCTAACCCTAACCCTAACCTAACCCTAACCCTATCCCTACTCTAACCTAAGCCTCACCTAAGCCTCACCCTAACCTAACCCTAACCCTAACCTAACAGGAAAACCTAACCCTATCTTGTTCCTAACAGGAACAAGATTCCAACAAGAGAACAGAAATGCAAAGCACTACTTTGTAAACTAAATCACATGTGTGCCACTCGCTCAATTAGGAATACAGGAAAACTTAAAAGAGATATAACGCACTGTACAACACAGAAACAAGTTTCCAACAGAAGAACAGAAACAAAAAGCACTACGTTGTAAACTTAATCACATGTGAGTCGCTCGCTCAATTAGGAATACAGGAAAACTGAAAAGCGATATATCGAAATGTATGGCTTAGAAACAAATTTTCATCGAAAGTACAGAAACACAAAGCACAACTTTGTAAACTAATTCACATTCGTGTTGCCTGTTCAATTATTATAACAGGAAAACTGAAAAGTGATATATCGAACTGTACAGCACAGGAACAAGTTTCCATCGAAAGAACGGAAACACAAAGCACTACTTTGTAAACTAAATCACATGTGTGTCGCTCTCTCAATTAGGAATACAGGAAAACTGAAAAGCGATATATCGAAATGTACGGCAAAGAAACAAGTTTTCATCGAAAGAACAGAAACGCAAAGCAAAACTTTGTAAACTAATTCACATTTGTGTCAAGTGTTCAATTATAATAACTGGAAAACTGAAAAGTGATATAACCCTCAACCTAGCCTCAGCCCCTAACCCTAACCCTAACCCTAACCCTAACCCTATCCCTACTCTAACCCTAAGCCTCACCCTAAGCCTCACCCTAACCCTAACCCTAACCCTAACCCTAATCCTAACCCTATCTTGTTCCTAACAGGAACAAGATTCCAACAAAAGAACAGAAATGCAAAGCACTACTTTGTAAACTAAATCACATGTGTGCCACTCGCTCAATTAGGAATACAGGAAAACTTAAAAGTGATATAACACACTGTACAGCAAAGGAACAAGTTTCGAACGAAAGAACAGAAAAGCAAAGCACTACTTTTAAACGGAATCACATGCGTGCCAATCGCTCAATTAGGAATACAGGAAAACTGAAAAGTGTTATCTCGCACTGTAAGGCACAGAAACAAGTTTCCATCCAATGAAAAGAAACACAAAGCACAACTTTGTAAACTAATTCACATTTGTATCAAGTGTTCAATTATTATAACAGGAAAACTGAAAAGTGATATAACCATAATCCTATCACTAAGCCCCTAACTCTAACCCTAACACTAACCCTAACCCTAACCCTAACCCTAACCCCTAATCCTAACCCTTACCCTAACCCTAACCCTCACCCTAAACCTAACTTATTCCTAACAGGAAATTTTCCAACGAAAGAACTTAAACGCAAAGCACTATATTGTAAACTAAATCACATGTGTGCCACTCGCTCAATTAGGAATACAGGAAAACTGAAAAGAGATATGATGCACTGTACAGCACAGGAACATGTTTCGAACGAAAGAAAAGAAAAGAAAAGCACTACTTTTAAACAAAATCACATGTGTGTCGCTCGCTCAATGAGGAATACAGGAAAACTGAAAAGAGATATGACGCACTGTACAGCACAGGAATATGTTTCGAACGAAAGAAAAGAAAAGAAAAGCACTACTTTTAAACAGAATCACAGGTGTGTTGCTTGCTCAATTAGGAATACAGGAAAAGTGAAAAGTGTTATCTTGCACTTTACGGCACAGAAACAAGTTTCCATCTAAAGAAGAGAAACACAAAGCACAACTTTGTAAACTAATTCACATTTGTGTTGCCTGCTCAATTATTATAACATGAAAACTGAAAAGTGATATAGCCCTCACCCTAACCCTGAGCCCCTAACCCTAACCCTAACCCTAAGCTAACCCTAACCCTCAGCCTAACCCTAAACCTAACCTTAACCCTAAACCTAACCCTAACCCTAAGCCCTTAAACTTAACCCTAACCCTAAACCTAAGCCCCTAACCCTAACCCTAACCCTCAGCCTAACCCTAACCCTAACCCCCTAACCCTAACCCTAATCCTAACCCTAAACATAACCCTAACTTGTTCCTAACAGGAACAAGATTCCAATGAAGGAACTTAAACGCAAAGCATTACTTTTTGAACTAAATCACATGTGTGCCACTTGCTCAATTAGGAATACAGGAAAACGTAAAAGTGATATAACGCACTGAACAGCACAGGAACAAGTTTCGAACGAAAGAATAGAAAAGCAAAGCACTACTTTTAAACGGAATCACATGTGTGTCACTCCCTCAATTAGGAATACAGGAAAATTGAAAAGTGTTATCTCACATTGTAAGGCACAGAAACAAGTTTCCATCGATAGAAGAGAAAGGAAAAGCACAACTTTCTAAACTAATTCACATACGTGTCGCCCGTTCAATTATTCTAACAGGAAAACTGAAAAGTGATATATCAAACTGTACAGCCCAGGAACCTGCTTCCATCGAAAGAACAGAAACGAAAAGCACAATTTTGTGAACTAATTCACATACATGTTGCCCGTTCAATTATTATAACAGGAAAATTGAAAAGTGATATATCGCACTGTACAGCAAAGAAACAAGTTTCCAAGGAAAGAACATAAAAGCAAAGCTCTACTTTGTAAACTAATTCACATTCGTGTTGCCTGTTCAATTATTATAACAAGAAAACTGAAAAGTGATATAAACCTCACCCTAACCCTAAGCCCCTAAACCTAACCCTAACCCTAACGCTAACCCTAACCCTAACCCTACCCTAACCCTAACCGTCACACTAACCCTAACCCTAAACCTAATCCTAACGCTAACTTGTTCCTAACAGGAACAAGTTTCCAAGGAAAGAACAGAAACGCAAAGCACTCCTTTGTAAACTAAATCACATGTGTGCCACTCGCTCAATTAGGAATACAGGAAAACTGAAAAGAGATATAACGCACTGTACAGAACAGAAACAAGTTTCAATCGAAAGAACAGAAACGCAAAGCACAGCTTTGTAAACTAATTCTCATATGTGTCGCCCATTCCATTATTAAAACTGGAAAACTGAAAAGTGATATATCGAACTGTACAGCACAGGAACCTGCTTCCATTGAAAGAACAGAAACGAAAAGCACAACTTTGTAAACTAATTCACATACATGTCGCCCGTTCAATTATTATAACAGGAAAACTGAAAAGTGACATTACACACTATACAGCACAGAAACAAGTTTCCAATAGAAGAACAGAAACGCAAAGCACAAATTTGTTAACTAATTCACATTAGTGTTGCCTGTTCAACTATTATAAAAGGAAAACTGAAAAGTGATAGAACCCTAATCCTAACCCTAAGCCCCTAACTCTAACCCTAACCCTAACCCTAACCCATAACCCTAACCCTAAACCTAACCCTAACCATAACCCTAACCTAACTAACTTGTTCCTAAGAGGAACAATTATCCAAAGAAAGAACAGAAACACAAAGCACTACTTTGTAAACTAAATCACATGTGTACCACTCGCTCAATTAGGAATAGAGGAAAACTGAAAAGTGTTATCTCGCACTGTATGGCACAGAAACAAGTTTCCATCGAAAGAACAAAAAAATAAAGCACAACTTTGTAAACTAATTCACATACATGATACCCGTTCAATTATTATAACAGGAAAACTGAAAAGTGATATATCACACTGTACAGCACAGGAAGAAATTTCCATCAGAAGAACAGAATCGGAAAGCACTACTTTGTAAACTAAATCACTTGTATGTCACTCGTTCAATCAGGAACACAGGAAAACTGAAAAGCGATATATCGAAATGTACGGCAAAGAAACAAGTTTTCATCGAAAGAACAGAAACGCAAAGCACAACTTTGTAAACTAATTCACATTCGTGTTGCCTGTTCAAATATTATAACAGGAAAACTGAAAAGTGATATAACCCTAACCCTAACCCTAAGCCCCTAACCCTAATACTAACCCTAACCTCAAACCCTAACCCTCACCCTAACCCTAACCCTAACCCTAACCCTAACCCTAACCCTAACCCTAACTTGTTCCTAACAGGAACAAGTTTCCAACGAATGAAAATAAACGCAAAGCACTACTTTGTAATGTACATCAAATGTGTGCCACTAGCTCAATTAGGAATACCGGAAAACTGAATAGCAATATATAGAAATGTAAGGCAAAGAAACAAGTTTTCATCGAAAGAACAGAAACTCTAAGCACAACGTTGTAAACTAATTCACATTTGTGTTGCCTGTTCAATCATTATAACAGGAAAACTGAAAAGTGATATAACCATAACCCTAACGCTACGCCCGTAAACCTAACCCTAAAACTAACCCTAAACCTAACCCTAAACCTAACCCTAACCCCTAACCCTAACCCTAACCCTAACTCTAACCCTACCCTAACCCTAACCCTAACCCAAAACCTAACACTAACCCTAACCCCTAACCCTAACACTAACCCTAACCCTAACCCTAACCTGTTCCCTAACCCTAAGCCTAACACTAACCCTACCCTAACTTGTTCCTAACAGGAACCAGTTTCCACCGAAAGAAAATAAAGGCAAAGCACTACTTTGTAAACTAAACCACATGTGTGCCACTCGCTCAATTAGGAATACAGGAAAACTGAAAAGTGATATAACGCACTGTACAGCACAGAAACAAGTTCAAACGAAAAAAGAGAAACACTACTTTTAAACGGAATCACATGTGTGTCAATTGCTCAATTAGGAATAGAGGAAAACTGAAAAGTGTTATCTCGCACTGTATGGCACAGAAACAAGTTTCCATCGAAAGAACAGAAAAGCAAAGCACAACTTTGTAAACTAATTCACATTCGTGTCGCCTGTTCAATTATTATAACAGGAAAACTGAAAAGTGATATAACCCTAACCCTAACCCTAAGCCCCTAACCCTAACACTAACCCTAACCTCAACCCCTAACCCTTACCCTAACCCTAACCCTATCCCTACCTAACCCTAACCCTAGCCCTAACCCTAACCCTAACCTAACCCTAACTTGTTCCTAAGTGGAACAAGTTTCCAACAAATGAAAATAAACGCAAAGCACTACTTTGTAAAGTACATCACATGTGTGCCACTCGCTCAGTTAGGAATACCGGAAAACTGAAAAGCAATATATAGAAATGTAAGGCAAAGAAACAAGTTTTCATCGAAAGAACAGAAACGCAAAGCACAAGTTTGTAAACTAATTCACATTCGTGTTGCCTGTTCAAATATTATAACAGGAAAACTGAAAAGTGATATAACCCTAACCTAACCAAGCCCTAACCCTATCACTAACCCTTTAACCCCTAATCCTAAAATAAAAATACCTAACCCTAACCCTAATCCTAACACTAACCTAACCCTAACTTGTTCCTAACAGGAACAAGTTTCCAACGAAAAGAAAATAAACGCAGCACTACTTTGTAAAGTACATCACATGTGTGCCACTCGCTCAATTAGGAATACAGGAAAACTGAAAAGCAATATATATAGAAATGTACAGCAAAGAAACAAGTTTTCATCGAAAGAACAGAAATGCAAAGCACAAGTTTTTAAACTAATTCACATTTGTGTTGCCTGTTCAATTATTATAACAGGAAAACTGAAAAGTGATATAACCTAACCCTAAACCCTAATACCTAACCCTAACCTAAACCTAACCCTAACCCTAACCCTAACCCTAACCCTAACCCTAACCCTAACCCTAACCCTACCCAAACCCTAACCCTAACCCTACCCCTAACTTGTTCCTAACATTAACAAGTTTCCAACGAAAGAACATAAACGCAAAGCACAACTTTGTAAACTAAATCACATGTGTGCCACTTGATCAATTAGGAATACAGGAAAACTGAAAAGTGATATAATGCACTGTGCTGCACAGGAACAAGTTTCGAACAAAAAAAACAGAAAAACAAAGCACTACATTTAAATGGAATCACATGTGTTGAGCTCGCTCAATTATGAATACAGGAAAACTGAAAAGTGATATATCGAAATGTAGGGCAAATAAACAAATTTTCATCGAAAGAAGAGAAATGCAAAGCACAGCTTTATAAACTAATTCACATATGTGTCGCCCGTTCATTTAATATAACAGGAAACCTGAAAAGTGATATATCACACTGTACAGCACAGAAACAAGTTTCCAACAGAAGAACAGAAATGCAAAGCACTGAAAGACTCCCGATGGGTGTCTTCCGTCAGGGAGACCCCCTCCCAAGGATCAATGAGACCAGATGTTCGGCTTCAAACAGCAAGAGGCTTTATTTTGATACATGGGTACCTGGGGCGACAAAGTCTCTCGGAAGACTTGCACCCCCCTGAGTGGAAAGCTGGGCTTTTTATAGGGTCTCAGACCAAAAGCGCAGGTACAGAAGCGAGAAGCATAGTTACAGGGAGCTGATTGGTACATTTAAATGAGACCACAGCTTGAGTCAGAGTTTGTCAGGGACACCATGATATCAGGAACTGGGTGGTCGGAAAGGTCATGATGGCTCTCAATCTTGGGACCGCCACCTGTTGTTTGTCTTAGGGCTCCTATCTCAGCTGGAACAGTCTCACTATTTGTCTTAGGGCCCCTATCTCAGCTGGAAGAGTCTCACAAACTTCTCATATGCGTGGTCAGCACAAATTGATTTTTGGCTCAACTGGATCAGCCTGACCGCAGATATCCCCAGCAGCTGGGTCTCTTCAGCTAGTTCGCTCCCTAGCCCACAGAGTTTCTCAAAACAGTGGTATCCTTCAGAGTTTCTCAAAACAGTGCTGTACAAAATGACATTAAATATTAGCTGCTTCTAACTTTTGGTGAGGCGGGGGTCTTTCAGCACTACTTTGTAAACTAAATCACATGTGTGTCTCTCGCTCAATTAGGAATACAGGAAAACTGAAAAGCGATATATCGAAATGTATGGCAAAGAAACAAGTTTTCATCGAAAGAACAGAAACGCAAAGCACAACTTTGTAAACTAATTCACATTCGTTTCGCCTCTTCAATAATTATAACAGGAAGACTGAAAAGTGATATAACCCTAACCCTAACCCTAAGCACCTAACCCTAACCCTAACCCTAACCCTAACCCTACCTAACTCTAAGCCTAACCTAACCCTAACCTAACTTGTTCCTAAAAGGAACAAGTTTCCAGCGAAAGAACATAAACGCAAAGCACTATTTTGTACACTAAATCACATGTGTGCCACTCGCTCAATTAGGAATACAGGAAAACTGAAAGGTGATATAACACACTGTACAGCACAGGAACAAGTTTCGAATGAAAGAACACAAAAACAAAGCACTACTTTTTCTTTTTTTAACTTGATGTATTGTTTTATTTATTTATTTTTTAAATGCAGTTTATTCAGGAACCTTGAACAATCAGCTGACCCTGGGGAAAGCCAGCCCTCAGCTTAAACAGCCTCTGGGTAGCCAGCCCAGGCATGCCACGTGGGCAATGCAGATAGGTCCACATACATGGAAGCAAGCCAGATCCTCAGCCTTAGCCAAATGTGGAGTTGTTTGTGACAGAGAGCACTCACCATGGGGAAGGTGGTAGGCGGAAACCAGCTCCATCTTTCAGGCGCGGCATTACGCAGCTCTCTACATTTCCCCCTTTTTTTTGGACGCATCAGGCAAGAGTAGAGGTCTGATCTCTGATATTAGAAATAAATTGGGACTTTGTACTGATGTTCATTTAGGTGTCATCCACCCAAAGAGCATCAGACCCGTCCGATACCTTTTTCTCAGAGGCAGGACCTGGGGCATCAACCCGCATGCAATCAGACATGCTCTTCTCTGGGTCCAAGGCTGCTGACCCTGAGTGCAGTGCTTAGCCTCGCATCCTGAGCGTAACATTTTGGCTTTTTATGGTAGACAACCATGCTTGGGGAGAATGTCCTGCTTCAATGGCTGTAAAGGCCTGAATGGTCATGGCTGCATTATGCTGTTGTGAGACTCTAATCTTGCATATATACCACAGGCAAACCAAGGTGACCAACACTAGAAGGCCTGCTAACGCTCCCATGCCTGCCCATTCCTTCAGATGATTCATGGCTGCAGCAATCCATGATGATAATCCTGTGGCTAGTCCTCAAGGCCCACTCTGGTAGAATTTACCATGACAATGGCCACTCTCAGCTGGTCCATCGTAGTATCAAATTCTCCAGTCCAATTAACGAAAATATAGCTTGACAATTGTTTAGACAGATTTGCAGCACAGGGAAAATTCTCATGTTGTATGCTAGTGACACAAAGTCCAGCATACTTTCATTGACAGCCAAGTTGAGCGATTTGCCATAGGGTATCAATTTGCTCCTGCACGAGGTCAAACCTCTGATTGAACACCATCAAACCTCCTTTTAGTTGAGCATTAATTCCTTTTTGTACATCTAAGGCATGAGCTACCTTGGCTAAAAGGTTATTCAGGGTCTGAGCAGTCTGCCCAGTATGACTCATGGCTAATGCCGTGGTGGTAGCTCCAACAGCCGCCAATGAGATGGCAGTAACAATGGCAGCTGTAATTCCAAGATCCCTTTTCTGTCTGAAGAGAGTCATAGCGTGAGGGCATCAACGGGCACAGGCACCCATCGAGGCATGTGAGTAACCAGCTAGTAAATTTACTAGCATTACAGCATTGGGCAAAAAAGCAAGTATCATTACTACAATTACTTGGCTCTATCTGGCTAATAATGAATAAAAATGGGGGATGTAAACAAACAGGTGTGGGCTTATAGGAAATATTATGAGAAGCCTTAACCCCCTCGTTGGAACATCCTGCATTGGTTCTAGAACTAGCAGTGGTGGTGTCCGAGGTCTGAGTAGGTTCAGGAGACCATTGCCCCCAGGGGCGAGACGTGCTCCATGTAAATTGAGTAACTCCATGTTTTCCTCCACTTTTGAAAGTCATTTAAGGTTCTTATATTATTATTTTTCCCTTTTTTTAAAATTTTTCATCAATTACACTTTATTCACTCTGCATCTCCCCATAAGCCCCTCCCTCCCCACCCAATCCCACCCTCCCTCCTCCCTCTGCATGCATGCCACTCCCCAAGTCCACTGATAGGGGAGGTTCTCCTCTACTTTCTGATCTTACTCCATCAGTTCACATCAAATGTGGCTGCATTGTCCTCTACTATGGCCTGGTAAGTTTGCTCCCCCTCAGGAGGAGGTGACTAAAGAGCAGGCCAGTCAGTTCATGTCAGCGGCAGCCCCTCTTCTCATTACTATGTAACCCAATTGGACTCTGAACTGCCCTGGGCTACATCTGTGCAGGGGTTCTGGGTTATCTCTATGAATAGTCCTTGGTTGGAGTATGAGTCTCTGGGAAGTTCCCTGTGTTCAAATTTTCTTGTTCTGTTGCTCTCCTTGTGGAGACCCTGTCCTCTCCAGCTCTTGCTCTTTCCCAGTTCTTACATAAAATTCCATTCACTCTGCCCAACAGTTGCCCATCAGGCTTAGCTTCTGCTTTGATAGTCTGTAGGGCAGAGGCTTTCAGAGACCCTCTGTGGTAGGTTCCTAGGTTGTTTCCTGTTTTCTTCTTCTTCTGATGTCCATCCTCTTTGCCTTTCCGGATGGGGATTAGACATTTTAGTTGGGGTCCTCTCTCTTGCTTAGTTTCTTTAGATGCACAGGTTTTAGTGGGTTTGTCCTATGTTGTATGTCTATATGAGTGAGTATATACCATGTGTGTCTTTTTGCTTCTGGGACAACTCACTCAGGATGATCCTTTCCAGATCCCACCATTTACCTGCAAAGTTCATGATCTCCTTATTTTTCATTGCCGAGTAATATTCCATTGTGTAGATGTACCACATTTTCTGCATCCATTCTTCAGTTGAGGGGCATCTTGGTTGTTTCCAGCTTCTGGCTATTACAAATAAAGCTGCTACGAACATGGTTGAGCAAATTTCCTTTTTGTGTGCTTGAGCCTCTTTTGGATATATGCCTAGGAGTGGTATGGCTGGATCTTGGGGAAGCACTATTCCTAGTTGTCTGAGAAAACGCCAGATTGATTTCCAGAGTGGTTGTACCAGTTTACATTCCCACCAGCAGTGGAGAAGGGTTCCTCTTTCTCCACAACCTCTCTAGCATGTGTTGTCACTTGAGTTTTTGATCTTGGCCATTCTCATGGTTGTAAGGTGAAATCTCAGGGTTGTTTTGATTTGCATTTCCCTAATGGCTAGTGAGGTTGAGCATTTCTTTAAGTGCTTCTCTGCCATTCGGTATTCCTCTACAGAGAATTCTCTGTTTAGCTCTGTTCCCCATTTTTTAAGTGGATTACTTGGTTTGCTGCTTTTCAGCTTCTTTAGTTCTTTATATATACTTGATATGAGTCCTCTGTCAGATAAAGGGTTGGTGAAGATTCTTTCCCAATCTGTAGGAGGTCGCTTTGTTTTGATGACGGTGTCCTTTGCTTTGCAGAAGCTTTTAAGTTTCATGAGGTCCCATTTATTGATTGTTGCTCTTAGAGCCTGTGCTGTTGGAGTTCTGTTCAGGAAGTTTTCCCCTGTACCAATGAGTTCTAGGGTATTCCCCACTTTTTTTTCAAGCCGATTTAATGTGTCTGGTTTTATGTTGAGGTCTTTGATCCACTTAGACTTCAGTTTTGTGCAGGGTTATAAGTATGGATCTATTTTCATTTTTCTACATGTAGACATCCAGGTGGACCAGCACCATTTGTTGAAGATGCTATCTTTTTTCCATTGTATGATTTTGGCGTCTTTATCAAATATCAGGTGTCCATAAGTGTGTGGGTTTATTTCTGGGTCCTCTGTTCGGTTCCATTGATCCATCATTCTGTTTCTATGCCAGTACCATGCAGTTTTTAAAACTGTTGCTCTATAGTACAACTTAAGATCATGGATGGAGATACCTCCGGAAGATCTTTTAATGTAGAGGATTGTTTTAGCAATTCTGGGTTTCTTGTTATTCCATATGAAGTTGAGAATTTTTCTTTCCAAGTCTGTAAAGAATTGTGTTGGTAATTTGATGGGCATTGCATTGAATCTGTAGATTGCTTTTGTTAAGATGGCCATTTTTACTATGTTAATCCTACCAAGCCATGAGCAAGGGAGATCTTTCTATCTTCTCATATCTTCTTCTAGTTCTTTCTTCAGAGATTTGAAATTTTTTTCATACAAGTCTTTGACTTCCTTGGTTAGGGTTACTCGGTACCGTATGTCATTTGTGGCTATTGTGAAGGGCGTTGTTTCCCTAATTTCTTTCTCAGCCCTTTTGTCTTTTGTATACAGGAGTGCTACTGATTTTTTTTTAGTTAATTTTGTATCCGGCCACTTTGCTGAAGGTGTTTATCAGCTGTAGGAGTTCCCTGGTAGAGTTTTTGGGGTCACTCACGTATACTATCATATCATCTGCAAATAGTAATAATTTGACTTCTTCCTTTCCAATTTGTATCCCCTTGATCTCCTTCAACTGTCTTATTGCTCTAGCAAGGACTTCCAGAACTATATTGAAGAGATATGGAGAGAGTGGGCAGCCTTGTCTTGTCCTTGATTTCAGTGGGATTGCTTTAAGTTTCTCTCCGTTCAGTTTGATGTTGGCTATAGGTTTGCTGTATATCGCCTTTACTATGTTTAGATATGTGCCTTGTATCCCTGATCTCTCCAATACTTTAAACATGAATGGATGTTGGATTTTGTCAAAGGCTTTTTCAGCATCTAGGGAGATTATCATGTGGTTGTTTTTTTTTTTTTCAATTTGTTAATATGGTGGATCACATTGATGGATTTCTGTATATTGAACCATCCCTGCATACCTGGGATGAAGCCTACTTGGTCATGGTGGATGATATCTTTGATGTGTTCTTGTATTCGGTTTGCGAGTATTTTGTTGAGTATTTTTGCATCAATGTTCATAAGGGAGATTGGCCGGAAATTCTCTTTCTTTGTTGAGTCTTTGTGAGATTTAGGTACCAAGGTGACTGTGGCTTCATAGAATGAGTTTGGTAATGCTCCTTCTGTTTCTATTTTGTGGAATAGTTTGAAGAGAGTTGGTGTTAGCTCTTCTTTGAATGTTTGGTAGAATTCTGCACTGAAACCATCAAGGTCCGGGCTTTTTTTTTGCATGGGAGATTTTCGATGACTGCTTCTATTTCCTTGGGGGATATAGGACTATTTAATTGATTTACCTGGTCCTGATTTAGCTTTGGTAAGTGGAATCGATCAAGAAAATTGTCCATTTCATTTAAATTTTCAAATTTTGTTCCGTATAGACTTTTGAAGTAAGTCCTAATGATTGCTTAGATTTCCTCAGTGTCTGTAGTTATGTCCCCCTTTTCATTTCTGATTTTGTTGATTTGGATGGTGTCTCACTGCCTTTTAGTTAGCTTGGCTAAGGGTTTGTCTATCTTGTTGATTTTCTCAAAGAACCAGCTCTTGGTTTCATTAATTCTTTGAATTGTTTTATTTGTTTCTAATTGATTGATTTCAGCTCGGAGTTTGATTATTTCCAGCCGTCTGCTCCTTCTTGGTGTGTCTGCTTCTTCTTTTTCTAGGGTTTTTAAGTGAGCCATTAAGTTGCTTGAATGCTCTGTCTCAAATTTCTTCTTGAAGGCACTTAGTGCTATGAACTTTCCTCTTAGCACTGCTTTCATTGTGTCCCACAAGTTTGGGTATGTTGTGTCTTCATTTTCATTGAGTTCTAGGAAGATTTTAATTTCTTTCTTTATTTCTTCCCTGACCCAGCTGTCTTTTAGTAGCAAGTTGTTCAGTTTCCATGTATGTGTAGGCTTTTTGCTATTTCTGTTGTTACTGAGGTCCAGCTTTATTCCATGGTGATCCGACAGGATACAAAGGATTATTTCAATCTTCCTGTATTTGTTGAGGCTTGCTTTGTGACCAACTATGTGGTCTATTTCGGAGAAGGTTCCATGAGGTGCTGAGAAGAAGGTAAATTCTTTTGTGTTTGGGTGTAGGGTTCTGTAAATATCTGTTAGGTCCATTTGGTTCATTACCTCTGTTAGAGATATTGTTTCTTTGTTTAATTTCTGTTTTGTTGACCTGTCCTTTGTTGAGAGTGGGGTGTTGAAGTCTCCTACTATTAGTGTGTGGGGAGCTATATGTGGTTTAAGTTTTGTCAATGTTTCTTTCACAAATGTGGGTGCCCTTGTATTTGGGGCATAGATGTTCAGGATTGTGATGTCTTCTTGGTGGAATTTTCCCTTGATGAGTATGAAGTGTCCTTCCCCATCTCTTTTGATTAATTTTGGTTGAAAGACTATTTTATCAGATATTAGAATGGCTACTCCTGCTTGCTTCTTGGGTCCATTTGCTTGAAAAGCCGTCTTCCATCCCTTTACCCTCAGGTAATGTCTATCTTTGTGTCTTAGGTGTGTTTCTTGTATACAACAGATTGCTGGGTTTTGTTTACGCATCCATTCTGTTAGTCTGTGTATTTTTATTGGAGAATTCAGTCCATTGATATTGAGAGAGATTAATGACCAGTGGCTGTTAAATCCTTTGACTTTGATGTTGGCTGTGGTCATACGGTTGTGTGCTTGGTTGCTTTTTGTTTTACTGAAGTGAGGTTATTTATTTCCTGTGTTTTCTTGAATGTAGCTAGCTTTCTTGGGTTGTGAGTACTGCTATGTTGTGTCGGAGCACTCAGTTCTGTCTGTTTGCAATCTGCATTCTGCTAGACTTTCCCTATATGACCACAGCAGCACTGTTTCTTCCTTCTCTGTGGGGTCCTCTCCAGAAAGGGGTTCCCAGTCCCTGTTGTACTGGGACGCACAGCTTGTCTGTACCGCTGAGCTGAGCGCGAAGCTCTCTGTGCATGGCAGGAGCTCGGCTGTGATGGCGGCAGAGACTTTCCGGGGAGAGACTGGGTGACCTGTGATCAGACCTGCAACCCTGCTTACCTGAGGGGTCACCCCGCGACTGGGACTCCCAGTCTCAGGTACCCTTGTGCCCACGGATCAGCCTGGGAAATTTCTCTGTGGGGTCCTCTCTGGACAGGGGTTCCCAGTCCCTGTTGTACTGGGGCGCACAGGTTGTCTGTACTGCTGAGCTGAGCGCAAAGCTCTCTGCGCGCTGCAGGAGCTCGGCTGTAATGGTGGCAGAGAATTTCCGGGGAGAGACTGGGTGAACTGCGATCAGACCCACAACCCTGTTTCCCCGTGGGGTCCCCCCGAGACTGGGACTCCCAGTCTCAGGTACCCTTGTGCCCACGGATCAGCCTGGGGAAGTAGCAGGGACCCGCCCGCTTGCGGCTCCAGCCCGGAGACCCAAAGCCCGCGTTACCAGGGATTTCTTCCGGGTTCTGGCTGTGCAGCCAAGAGTGGACCCGACCGATTCCCACGCCGTGGGAGCCTCCCCTCAACTGGGAAACACGATCAATGTAGTTTCAGGGCCCTGAGTTCAGTCTCCTGGTCTCTGCCCGGATAGTGCTGTCTTGCTGCTCAGAAGCACTGTTTTCCCGGCGCCAATATCTTGACTCCAAAGCACTACTTTTAAACGGAATCACATTGTAAACTAATTCATATACGTGTCGCCCGTTCAATTATTATAACAGGAAAACTGAAAAGTGATATATCGAACTGTACAGCACAGGAACAAGTTTATATCGAAAGAACAGAAACGCAAAGCAAAACTTTGTAAACTAATTCACATACATGTCGCCTGTTCAATTATTATAACAGGAAAACTGAAAAGTGATATATCACACTGTACAGCACAGAAACAAGTTTCCAACAGAAGAAAAGAAATGCAAAGCACTACTTTGTAAACTAAATCACATGTGTGTCGCTCGCTCAATTAAGAATACAGGAAAACTGAAAAGCGATATATCGAAATGTACAGCAAAGAAACAAGTTTTCATCGAAAGAACAGAAACGCAAAGCACAACTTTGTAAACTAATTCACATTCGTGTCGCCTGTTCAATTATTATAACAGAAAAACTGAAAAGTGATATAACCCTAACCCTAACCTAACCTCTAACCCTAACCCTAACCCTAACCGTAACGCTAAACCTAACTTGTTCCTAACAGGGGAACAAGTTTCCAAAGAAAGAACATAAACGCAAAGCACTACTTTGTAAACTAAATCACATGTGTGCCACTCGCTCAATTAGGAATACAGGAAAACTGAAATGTGATATCTCCCACTGTAGTGCACAGAAACAAGTTTCCAAGAAAAGAACAGAAAGGCAAAGCTCAACTTTGGAAACTAAATCACATGTGTGTCGCCCTTTAAATTAGGAATAAAGGATATCTCAAAAGTGATATCTCACAATTTACCTCACAGAAACAAGATTCCAAGGAAAGAACAGAAAGGCAAAGCACAACTTTGGAAACTAAATCACATGTGTGTTTCCCGTTCAATTAGGAATACAGGAAAAATGAAAAGTGATATCTCGAACTATACCTAACAGGAACAAGTTTGCAACGAAAGAACACAAATGTAAAGCAGAACTTTTTAAAGTAAGTAACATGTGTGTTGCCTGCAAAATTAGGAATACAGGAAAACTGAAAAGTGAAATCTCCCACTTTAGAGCACAGAAAGAAGTTTCCAATGAAAGAACAGAAACGCAAAGCACAACTTTGGAAAGTAAGTCACATGTGTGTCGCCCGTTCAATTAGGAATACGGGAAAACTGAAAAGTGATATCTTCCATTTTAAAGCACAGAAAGAAGTTTCCCATGAGAGAACAGAAACGAAAATCACAACTATGGAAAGTAAATCACATGTGTGTCGCCCATTCAATTAGGAATACGGGAAAACTGAGAAGTGATATCTCCCACTGTAGTGCACAGAAACAAGTTTCCAACAAAAGAATAGAAAGGCAAAGCACAACTTTGGAAACTATATCACATGTGTGTCGCATGTTCAATTAGGAATACAGGAAAACTGAAAAGTGATATCTTGCACTGTACCTCACAGAAACAAGTTTCCAACAAAAGAACAGAAATGTAAAGCACAACTTTTTTAACTAAGTAACATGTGTGAAGCCTGCACAATTAGGAATACAGGAAAACTGAAAAGTGATATAACTCACTGTACAGGAACAAGTTTCGAACAAAAGAGCAGAAATGCAAAGCACTACTTTTAAGCGGAATCACATGTGTGTTGCTCGCTCAATTAGGAATACAAGAAAACTGAAAAGTGTTATCCCGCACTGTACGGCACAGGAACAAGTTTCCATCGAAAGAACAGTAAACAAAGCACAACTTTGTAAACTAATTCACATACGTGTCGCCCTTTCAATTATAACAGGAAAACTGAAACGTGATACATCACACTGTACAGCACAGAAACAAGTTTCCAGTAGAAGAACAGAAATGCAAAGCACAACTTTGTAAACTAATTCAAATACCTGTCACCGGTTCAATTATTATAACAGGAAAGCTGAAAAGTGATATATCGAACTTTACAGCAAAGAAACAAGTTTTCATCGAAAGAACAGAAACACAAAGCACAATTTTGAAACTAATCCACATACGTGTCGCTTGTTCAATTATTATAACAGGAAAAGTGAAAAGTGATATAACCCTAACCCTAACGCTAAACTTAACCCTAACCCCCTAACACGACCCCTAACCCTAACCCTAACCCCTAACCCTATCCCTTACCCTACCTAACCCTAACCCTAACCCTAACCTAACCCTAACCTAACGCTAAATTGTTCCTAATAGGAACAAGTTTCCAACAAAAGATCATAAGCATAAAGCAATACTTTGTAAACTAACTCACATGTCTGTCACTCGCTCAATTAGGAATACAGGAAAACTGGAAAGTGATATATCACACTGTACAACATAGGAATAAGTTTGAACAAAAGAACAGAAAAGCAAAGCACTACATTTAAACGGAATCACATGTGTGTCGCTTCGCTCAATTAGGAATACAGGAAAACTGAAAAGTGTTATTTCAAGACTGTAAGGCACAGAAACAAGTTTCTTGAAAGAACAGAAGCAGAAAAGCACAACTATGTAAAATAATTCACATACGTGCCGCCTGTTCAATTATTATAAGAGGAAAACTGAAAAGTGATATATCACACTGTACAGTACAGAAAAAGTATCGAGCAAATGATCAGAAGCATAAAGCAGTACATTGTAAATTAATTCACATGTGTGTTTTTTCGCTCAATTAGGAATACAGGAAAACTGAAAATTGATATATCACACTGTACAGCACAGGAACAAGTTTTGAACACAAGAAGAGAAAAGCAAAGCAATACTTTTAAACGGAATCACATGTGTGTCGCTCAATCAATTAGGAAAACAGGAAAACTGAAAAGTGTTATCTCCCACTGTACGGCACAGAAACAAGTTTCCATCGAAAGAAGAGAAACGCAAAGCACAACTTTGTAAACTAATTCACATATGTGTCGCCCGTTCAATTATTATAAGAGAAAACCTGAAAAGTGATATATCGAACTGTACAGCACAGGAACAAGTTTCCATCGAAAGAATAGAAACGCAAAGAACTACTTTGTATACTAATTCAAATACCTGTCACCCATTCAATTATTATAACAGGAAAACTGAAAAGTGATATATCACACTGTGCAGCACAGAAACAAGTTTCCATCGAAAGAACAGAAACGCAAAGCAAAACTTTGTATACTAATTCACATTCGTGTTGCCTGTTCAATTATTATAACAGGAAAACTGAAAAGTGACATAACACTAACCTAACCCTAAGCCTAACCCTAACTCTAACCCTAACCCTAACCCCTAACCCTAACCTTAACCCTAACCCTAACCCTATACTAACCCTAAGCCTAACCCTAACCCTAACCCCTAACCCTAACTTCCCTAACCCTAGCCCTGACCCTTCCTAACACTAATGACCCTGACCCCAATCCTGACCCTGACCCTGACCCCTAACCCTAACCCTAACCCTAACCATCTAACCCTAACCATAACCTCTAACCCTAACCCTAACCCTAACCCTAACCCTAACATTAACCCTAACCCTAACCCTAACCTAAACCTAACGCTAAATTTTTCCTAACAGGAACAAGTTTCCAACGAAAGATCATAAACGCAAAGCAATACTTTGTAAACTAACTCACATGTGTGTCACTAGCTCAATTAGGAATACAGGAAAACTGAAAATAAATATAACGCACTGTACAGCACAGGAACAAGTTTCGAACGAAAGAACAGAAAAGTAAAGCACTACTTTTAAACGGAATCACATGTGTGTCGCTCGCTCAATTAGGAATACAGGAAAACTGAAAAGTGTTATTTCGCACTGTAAGGCACAGAAACAAGTTTCCATCGAAAGAACAGAATCACAAAGCACAACTTTCCAAATTAATTCACGTAACTGTCACCTGTTCAATTATTTTAACAGGAAAACTGAAAGGTGATATAACCCTAACCCTAACCCTAACCCTAACCCTAACCCTAACCCTAACCCCGTCACCCACCCTAACCCTAATCCTAACCCTAACCTGTAACCCTAACCCTACCCTAACCCTAACTTGTTCCTAACAGGAACAAGGTTTCAACTAAAGAATATAAACGCAAAGCACTAGTTTGTAAACTAAATCACATGTTTGTCACTCACTCAATTAGGAGTACAGGAAAGCTGAAAAGTGATATATCGAACTTTACAGCAAAGAAACAAGTTTTCATCGAAAGAACAGAAACACATAGCACAACTTTGAAACTAATTCACATACGTGTTGCCTGTTCAATTATTATAACAGGAAAACTGAAAAGTGATATAACCCTAACCCTAACCCTAATCCTAACTCTAAACCTAACCCTAACTTATTTCTAACAGGAACAAGTTACCAACGAATGAACATAAACACAAAGCACTACTTTGTAAAATAAATCACTTGTGTGTCACTCGCTCAATTAGCAATACAGGAAAGCTGAAATGTGATATATCACACTGTACAACACAGGAACAAGTTTCGAACAAAAGAAGAGAAAAGCAAAGGACTACTTTTAAACGGAATGACATGAGTGTTGCTCGCTCACTTAGGAATACAGGAAAACTGAAAAGTGTTATCTTGCACTGTACAGCATGGAAACAAGTTTCCATCGAAAGAACAGAAACACCAAGCACAACTTTGTAACCTAATTCACATACGTGTCACCTGTTCAATTATTATAACAGGAAAACTGAAAAGTGATATATCGCACTGTACAGCACAGGAACAAGTTTAGAACGAAAGAACAGAAAAGCAAAGCACTACTTTGTAAACTAAATCACATGTGTGTTGCTAGCTCAATGGGAATACAGGAAAACTGAAAATTGTTATCTCGGGCTGTATGGCACAGAAACAAGTTTCCATTGAAAGAACAGAAACGCAAAGCACAACTTTGTAAAATAATTCACATATGTGTCGCCTGTTCAATTATTATAACAGGAATACTGAAAAGTTATATATCCTTAACCTAACCCTAATCCCTAACCCTACCCTCACCCTAACCCTAACCCTAACCCTAACCTAACCCTAACCCTAACCCCTAACCCTAACCCTCCCACCTAAGAGCACAGAAAGTAGTTCCCAATGAAAGTACAGAAACACAAAGCACAACATTGAAACTAAATCACATGTGTGTCGCCCGTTCAATTAGGAATACATGAAAACTGAAAACTGATATCTCACTGTAGTGCACAGAAACAAGTTTCCACCAAAGAATAGAAAGGCAAAGCAAAACTTTGTAAATTAAATCACATTTGTGTCGCCCGCTCAATTAGGAATACAGGAAAACTGAAAAGTTATATCTCACGTTAGAGCAGAGGAAGAAGTTTCCAATGAAAGAACAGAAACACAAAGCACAACTTTGGAAACTAAATTACATGTGTCACCTGCACAATTAGGAATACAAGAAAACTGAAAAGTGATATCTCCCATTTTAGAGCACATGAAGAAGTTTCCAATTAAAGAACAGAAAGCATAAAGCGCAACTTTGGAAACTAAATCACATGTGTGTCACCTGCACAATTAGGAATACAGGAAAACTAAAAAGTGATATATTGCACTGTACCTCACATAAACAAGTTTCCAACTAAAGAACAGAAATGTTAAGCACAACATTGTATACAAAGTAACATGTGTGTCACGTGGTCAATTAGGAATACAGGAGTACTGAAAAGTGACATGTCCCTGTAGTTCACAGAAACAAGTTTCCACAAAAAAAGAATAGAAATGCAAAGCACAACTTTGTAAACTAAGTAACATGTGTGTCACCTGCAGAATTAGGAATACAGGAAAGCTGAAAAGTGATATCTTCCACTTTAGAGTACAAGAAGAAGTATCCAATGAAAGAAAAGCAAGGCAAAGCACAACTTTGGAAACTAAATCACATTTGTGTCGCCCGCTCAATTAGGAATACAGGAAAACTGAAAAGTGATATCTCCCACTTTAAAGCACAGAAACAAGTTTCCAAAAAAAGAACAGAAAAGCAAAGCACAACTATGTAAACAAAATCACATGTGTGTCACCCACTCAATTAGGAATATAGGAATACTGAAAAGTGATATCTTCCACTGTAGTGCACAGAAACAAGTTTCCAACAATACAACAGAAAGGCAAAGCACAACTATGTAAATTAAATCACATGTGTGTCACCCCCTCAATTAGGAATACAGGAATACTGAAAATTGATATCTCCCACTCTAGTACACAGAAACAAGTTTCCAACAATACAACAGAAAGGCAAAGCACAACTTTGTAAACTAAATAACATTTGTGTTCCCTGCTGATTTAGGAATACAGGAAAACTGAATAGTGATATCTCACTTTAGAGCACAGAAAGAAGTTTCCAATGAAAGAACAAGCATAAAGCAAAACTTTGTAACTAAATCACATGTGTGTCGCCAGTTCAATTAGAATTACATGAAAACTGAAAAATGATATCTCGCACTGTACCTCAAAGAAACAAGTTTCCAATGAAATAACAAAAATGTAAAGCACAACTTTGTAAACTAATTAACATGTGTGTCCCCTGTACAATTAGGAATACGGGAAAACTGAAAAGTGATATCTCCCACTTTAGATCAAAGAAAGAAGTTTCGAATGAAAGAACAGAAAGGCAAAGCACAACTTTGGAAACTAAATCACATGTGTGTCTCCCATTGACTTAGGAATACAGGAAAACTAAAAAGTGATATCTCCCACTTTAGAGCACAGAAAGAAGTTTCCAACGAAAATACAGAAATGTAAAACACAACTTTGTACACTAAGTAACATGTGTGTCGCCTGCACTATTAGGAATACAGGAAAACTGAAAAGTGGTATCTCCCACTTTAGAGCAGAGAAAGAAGTTTCCAATAAAAAACAGAAACGCAAAGCACAACTTTGGAAACTAAATCACATGTGTGTCACCCGTTCAATTAGGAATACAGGAAAACTGAAAAGTGATATCTCGCATTGTACCTCTCACTAACAAGTTTCCAACGAGAAAGAACAGAAATGTAAAAGCACAACTTTGCAAACTACTTAACATGTGTGTCGCCCGCTCAATTAGGAATACAGGAAAACTAAAAAGTGATATCTCCCACTGTAGTGCACAGAAAGATGATTCCAAAAAAAGAACAGAAATGTAAATCACAAGTTTGTAAACTAAGTAACATGTATGTAGCCCATTCAATTAGAAATACAAGAAAACTGAAAAGTGATATCTCCCACTGTAGTGCATAGAAACAAGTTTCCAACAAAAGAATAGAAAGGCAAAGCACAACTTTTTAAACTAAATCACATTTGTGTCGCCCGCTCAATTAGGAATACAGGAAAACTGAAAAGTGATATCTCCCACTTTAGAGCATAGAAAGAATTTTCCAATGAAAGAACAGAAATGCAAAGCACAGCATTGGAAAATAAATCAAATGTGTGTCGCCCGTTCAAATAGGAATACAGGAAAACTGAAAAGTGATATCTTGCACTGTACCTCACAAAAACAAGTTTCCAATGAAAGAACAGAAATGTAAAACACAACTTTGTAAACTAAGTAACATGTGTGTCACCTGCACAATTAGGAATACAGGAAAACTGAAAAGTGTTATCTCGCACTGTATGGCAGAGAAACAAGTTTCCATCGAAAGAACATAAAGCAAAGCACAACTTTGTAAACTAATTTACATATGTGTCGCCTTTTCAATTATTATAACAGGAAAACTGAAAAGTGATATAACCCTAATCCTAACCCTAACCCTAACAAAGTAAACCTAACCCTGTAACCCTAACCCTAACACTAACCCTAACCCCTAACCCTAACCTAAAGCTGGCCTAACCCTAACCCTAACCCTGTAACCCTAAGCCTGTAACCCTAACCCTTTAACCCCTAATCCTAACACTAACACTAACCCTAACCCTAAACCTAACCCTAACCATAAGCCTAACCCAAGGCCTAAACCTAACCTAACCTAACCATAACCATAAACAATAACCATAACCATAACCTAAACCTAACCTAACCTAACCTAACCTAACTTGTTCCTAAAGACAAGTTTCCAACGAAAAGAACAGAAAAGCAAAGCACTATTTTTTAAACGGAATCACATGTGTGTTGCTCACTCAATTAGGAATACAGGAAAACTGAAAAGTGTTATGTGGAACTCTACGGCACAGAAACAAGTTTCCATCGAAAGATCAGAAGCATAAAGCACAACTTTTGTAAACTAATTCACATAAGTGTTTCCCGTTCAATTATGATAAAAGGAAAACTAAATAGTGATATATCACACTGTACAGCACTGAAAAAGTTTCCAAAGAAGAACAGAAACTCAAAGCTCTTCTTTGTAAACAAAATCACTTGTGTGTCGCTAGCTCAATTAGGAATACAGGAAATCTGAAAAGTGATATATTGAAATGTACGGCAAAAACAAGTTTTCATCAAAGAACAGAAACACAAAGCACAAATTTGCAAACTAATTCACATGCGTGTCGACTGTTCAATTATTATAACAGGAAAACTGAAAACTGATATAACCTAACCATAACCTAACCTAACCTAACCTAACCCTTACCTAACCCTAACTTGTTCCTAACAGGAACAAGTTTCCAATGAAAAAGAACATAAGCATAAAGCACTACTTTGTAAACTAAATCACATGTGTGCCACTCGCTCAATTAGGAATACAGGAAAGCTTAAAAGTCATATAATGCACTGTACACCACAGGAAAAAGTTTGAACAAAGAACTGAAAAGCAAAGCACTACATTTAAGCGGAATCACATGTGTGTCGCTCGCTCCATTAGGAATATAGGAAAACTGAAAAGTGTTATCTCAAGCACTATGCGGTACAGAAACAACTTTCCATCAAAGAAGAGAAGCATAAAGCACAACTTTGTAAAACTAATTCACACGCGTGTCGCCCGTTCAATTATTATAACAGGAAAACTGAAAAGTGATATATCGAACTGTATAGCACAGGAACACGTTTCCATCAAAGAACAGAAGCATAAGCACAACATTGTAAACTAATTAGCATTATGTGTCCCCCGTTCAATTATTATAACAGGAAAACTGAAAAGTGATATATCACACTGTACAGCACAGAAACTAGTTTCCAACAGAAGAACAGAAATGAAAAGCAATACTTTCTAAACTAAAACACATGTGTGTCGCTCACTCAATTAGGAATACAGGGAAACTGGCGATATACCGTATAGCAAAAACAAGTTTTCATCAAAGAACAGAAAAGCAAAGCACAACTTTGTAAACTAATTCCATACATTATCGCCCGTTCAATTATCATAACAGGAACCAACAATACAACAGAAGGCAAAGCACACTTTGTAAACTAAACCATTGTGTTCCCTCTTTGATTTAGGAATGGGAAAACTGAATAATTGATATCTCCCACTTTAGATCAAGAAAGAAGTTTGAATGAAAGAACAGAAAGGCAAAGCACAACTTTGGAAACTAAATCACATGTGTGTCTCCCATTGACAGGAATACAGGAAAACTAAAGTGATATCTCCACTTTAGAGCACAGAAAAAAGTTCCAATAAAAAACAGAGCATAAAGCACAGCTTTGGAAACTAAATCACATGTGTGTCATAGTTCAATTAGGAATACAGGGAAGAAACTGAAAGTGGTATCTACGCATTGTACCTCTCACTAACAAGTTTCAGCGAAGAACAGAAATGTAAGCACAACTTTGCAAACCGCATGTGTGTCCGCCCGGCTCAATTAATTAGGAATCTGGGAAAATTAAAAGTGATATCTCCCTGTAGTGCACAGAAGATGATTCCAAAAAAAAGAACAGAAATGTAAATCACAAGTTTGTAAACTAAGTAACATGTATGGCCATTCAATTAGGAAATACAGAAAGGCAGAAATTGATATCTCCCACCAATTGCATAGAAACAAGTTTCCAACAAAGAATAGAAAGGCAACACAACTTTTAAGCTAAATCACATATTTGTGTGTATTCCAGTTCAAATGGGAATGGGAAAACTGAAAAGAGTGATATCTTGCACTGTACCTCCTGAAACAAGTTTCAATGAAAGACAGAAATGTAAAGCACAACTTTGTAAACTAAGTAACATGTGTGTCACCTGCACAATTAGAATACAGGAAAACTGAAAGTGTTATCTGCACTGTATGGCGGAAAGCAAGTTTCCATCGAAGAACAGAAAAGCAAGCACAGCTTTTGTAAACTGTTTACATATGTGTCGCCTTTTTCAATTATTATAACAGGAAAACTGAAAAGTGATATAGCCTAATCCCTAACCTAACCTAACAAAAATGCAAACCTAACCTGTAACCTAACACTAACCCCTAACCCCTATTGCTTTTTAACCCTAAAGCTAACCTAACCTAACCCACAACCCACCTTGACCTAAACACTGTAACCTAACCCTTTAACCCCTAATCCTAGCACTAACACTAACTCTTTAAACCTAACCACAACCTGTAACCTAACCACAACCTGGGCCTAACCTAGCCTAACCATAAAGCCATAACAGCCAACCGCAACCTGGCTTGCCTGACCTAGCCTAACCTGACCTAACCTAACTTGTTCCTAAAAGGAACAAGTTTCCAACGAAGAATAGAAAAGCAAAAAGCACTATTTTTAAGCGGAATCACATGTGTATTGCTCACTCAATTATGATTACAGGAAAACTGAAAAGTGTTATCTGGAACTCGACACAGAAACAAATTTCCATCGAAAGATCAAGCACTTAAAAACTGCTTATTAAACTAATTCCACATAAGTGTTTCCCGTTCAATTATGATAAAGGAAAACTAAATAGTGATATATCACACTGTACAGCACGAAAAGTTTCAAAAGAAGAACAGAAACTCAAGCTCTTCTTTGTAAACAAAATCACTGACGTGTAAGCTAGCTCAGAGAATTAGAATACCAGAAATCTGGAAAAGTGATATATATTGGAAATGTCACAGGCAAAAGAAACAAGTTTTCATCGAGAAAGAACAAGAAGAACAAAGCACAAATTTGCAAACTAATTCACATCATTAATGGGCTGTTCAATTGTTATATTTGGGAGAAAACTGAAGGTATTAACCCTAACCTAACCCCTATTTAACTCTAACCCCTAACCTTTTCTTCTTGTTCCTAACAGGAACAAGTTTCGAAACAAAGAACTGAAAAGCAAGCACTAC
>JAEOAE010003952.1:0-26821 GCA_036365155.1 Meriones psammophilus
CTCTGAGCCTTCTCTCCAGCCCCAAATCACTTGTTCTTATAAGGACATGAGTTCAATTGCCAGCACCCATCTAGTGGCTCACAATAACCAGTAACTGCAGTTCCAGGGAAGAGAATGCCTTCTTCCAACCTCTAAAGGCACCAGGCACACATATAGGACACTGACACAAAGCCAAGCAAAACCACATGCATGTAACACAAATGTAAATAAAAGTATTATCATCTAAAAAAGAAATGTCTTGTTCCTGACACAAAGGACGCTGATGTGTGTGCCTCCTCACTGCCAGAGACTCTAGAAGCTCAGAGAAATGCACCTCTTGTGCCTGGGATCCCAGGAGCCCACATGGACAACAAAGTAAAATCTTATTTCTTTAAAAACCGAATATGAAAGTTAAACTGACCATGGTGGCTGCTACCTGTTATCCCAGCATGTGGGGGAGGAACAGGAAGGCAGACTCATGTGAGTTCAAGGCCAGTCTGGTTTACAAAGTGAGCATAGGTCATTCAAACCTACAGAGAATCCCTGTATCAAAAAGTCTAATGAAAAAAATCATTAAAATAGACCTGTTTTAGAGAACCTGGCTTCAATTCCCAACAGCCATACACTGGCTCACTACCACTAGTGACTTCAGTTTCAGAGATTCCAAGCAGCCTTCCAAAATCTGTTACTATGCACACTCATGGTGCACTGGCAGAAACACAAGCAAAACCCCTTATATGCAAAGCAAATAAAAAAATTAAACTTAAAAAAGTGTATTGAGCCAGACACAAAAGGTTCTGTAATGCCTCTCTAGTTGCAGCTATTTAAATCTCCCTTTTGTCTGGGAACCCATGATCCCACCTGCAAAATAAAGTAAAAGCTTCATCCTAAAAAATAAAAATTCAAATTGGCGCTGTGCATGGTGTCCTATGCCTGTATCCCCAGGAGTCAGTAAAGCAACAGCAAACAGATCTCTGTGAGTTCCAAGACAACCTGTTCTACATGTATGCCAAGGACAGGCAAGGCTACAGAGAAAGCCTGTCTTAAATATAAAATAAAACATTTTAAAAATTACTTGTTCTTATAAAATCTTGGGTTCAATTCCCATTACCCATACAGTCATTCCCAACTACCAATAACTCTAGTTCCAGGGAAGACAATGCCAACTTCAAACCTCTAAAGGCACCAGGCACACACATGATGCTTAGACACTAATGCAAGGAAAACCTCCTACTTGTAATGCGACTCTAATTTAAGACTGTTTTCTGAAAAACTAATAATAATAACTTGAGCCATACATAAAGGGCACTGGTATAGCCAATTAGTTCCAGCTACAGGGAAAAGCTAAGG
This sequence comes from Meriones psammophilus, assembly GCA_036365155.1. Taxonomy (NCBI): domain Eukaryota; kingdom Metazoa; phylum Chordata; class Mammalia; order Rodentia; family Muridae; genus Meriones; species Meriones psammophilus. Next base: position 1,330 of record JAEOAE010003952.1, read on the forward strand.
CTAATTATGGGGTCAATCTGGGAGCCCAGGAGACTACTTGCAAAACAAAGTAAAATTGTGTTTCCAATTTTTAAAGGTTTGTTTATTTTTTATTACACTTTATTCTTTGAATCACAGGTGTAGCTCTCCCCCTAGTTCCCTCAAATCCCACCCTCCTCCACCTGTACACTGATAGGGGAGGTCCTCCCCCCCTCATATCTGACCCTAGCCTACCAGTTCTCATCAGGACTGGCTGCATTGTCTTCCTCTGGGACCTGCTTAGGCTGCTCAGCCCTCACTGGGAGGTGATCAAAGAGCAAGCCACTGTGTTCCTGTCAGAGAATATTGGCAGAGTGCACGGAATCTTATGTAAGAAGGAGAAAATGAAAGACGGGCTCCACAAGGACAACATAAGAACCCAAAAATCTGGGCACAGGGGTCTTTTCTGAGACTGATACTCCAACCAATTACCATGCATGGAGATAACCTAGAAACCCTGCCCAGATGTAGTCTATGGCAGCTCTGACTTTAACTGGGTTCCCTAGTAAAACCGTGCTCCTTGACAATTAAAATTCAGTACTTGGGTGGTAGAGGCTGGAGGATCAGGATTTCAAGGCCTGTCTCAGTTTGCATTGTGATTGAAGGCTAGCCTGAAATGAAGAGTGAAGAGGAAGTGAGGAGGGTACTATTGCTGAGTGTGGAGACAAGTTCAAACCCTAAGGGACACAAGCATATGCTGGTTGTTTAAACCTGGGATGGTGGCTCCTGCTTGAAACCCCAGTACTGGGCAGGCTGAGGCAGGAGGATTGCTGTTGGTCATAAGAAACAGAGTGAAGTTCCACATCAACCAACAAACAAAAAATAAGAAATTGGTTGCTTGGACGTAATAGAAGTTTTGGTGAGATGCATGAAGAAAACAGGTAAATTGGGCGGGCATGTTAAAGCATACCTGTAATCTCAGAACATGGTAGGTAAAGGCAAGGACAATCAAAAGTTCAAGGTTATTCTGGACTGCAGAGTAAGTTTGAGGCCAGCTTAGGCTATGTGAGGTTCTGCCATAAAACAACAACTAAATAAATGGATAAATAAAATTTTAAAAGAAAATTTAAAAGAATGTTAGATCCATAGGCAATAGCAGAAAATGAAAAGCCACAAAATTACCTCAAAGCAAGCATGCAGATATTAACGTGAACAGGATATCATGAGGGAACCAGATGTTCACAGAGTATCTATGCAAGATACAGTTGGTGCATTTCTAAATATAGAGGGGAAACGGTTCCCTTCCATTGGACTAAGCTGGATATGCTCCCTGACCACATAGTAATAGTTAACAGCACCAGTCACAAGGCTAATACCTGGCATCAGGCAGGTGGAAGGAGAGCATTTTACCCATGTAGAATGCCCTCTCTCGTCATGACAAAGCATGAGGGTGAGTCTGAACTTCTGATTCTCCTGCTTCTTTTTCCTGAGTGCTGAGATTACAGGTCTGTGTCTCCACAGGTAGTTTATAAAGTTCTGGGGGACACACTCAGGGCCTCCTTGCATCCAAGGCAAGCACTCTCATAACTGAGTTACATTCTCAGCACTGGATTGCTCCCTTTGATGTGTGTGTGTGTGTGTGTGTGTGTGTGTGTGTGTGTGTGTGTGTTGCATTGATATATGTGTGAATACTCCAGTGGAAGCTAGAAGTCAGTTTTCCCTTGATCACTCTCCAGTCTATTATTTTTTTTAATAAAGTGTTTGAATTTTTGCTATTTTAAGTGTGTGTGTGTGTGTGTTTCTGGAAATGGGACTGCAAATGTCCTTATGCATGTTTTTGTATGCTGTCAGAAGCTTGAGGTATCAAATCTCTGGAGCTGTAGTTACAGACAGTTGTGAGCTGTCTGCTGAGGGTGTTGGAAATTGAACAGGGGTCGTCTGCAAGAGCAACACAAGCTCTTAAACACTGAACCTTCTCTCTACTCCTACCCACAGTGTTATTTTTCAATACTCATTCTTTCACTGAACTTGGAGCTCACCAATTAAATTAGGCTTGTTCTCCAGAAAGTCTCTGGAATCCATCTGTTTTCACCTACCTCCACCCCAGCACTGGGGTTACAGATGTTTGTTCCCAATTCTTGAATTTTACACTGGAGCTGCAGGTCCAAACTCAGATCCTCAAGCAAGCACAGTACACATGTTACCCACTGAGCCTGCAGCCCAGGACATTTTGCATGATTATAAAAATAGTTTTTCTGCTTCGGATATAGATCCAGTAGGAGAATACTCAACTAGCATTCAAGAAGCACTTGATTAGACTCCTCTTCAGTGAACTAGGTGTGGTGTCCCACACATGAAAGTTCAGCACTTATTGTTAGGACCAATGAAATGATTATGTCACAAAAGATTTTATAGGAAAAAGGTTTATTAGATGGAGATGAAGAGTGAGAGAGAAGAGAGCAAGACATGATAGGGGAAAAGGAGAGGGTCCCCTGATAGAGACAGGGGAGAGGGCAGGAGAGCAAGAGAGTAAGAGAGCAAGAGGCAATAGGGCAAAAAAGTGGCAGGTTGAACCTTTGAAGGAAAACTTAACCATGTCTGCCATGTGTGGTTAACTGGTGGGCTACACATGATGACATCTAGGCAACCCAGAGGCAAGCTGCCTAAATACTAACATCCCTCCCTTTTTCTATAATTAAATATGAGGAGCTTGGCCTGATTCTCACATAAGGCAAGATAAAGTACATAAATGTAGGTTAATTGTAAGCAGCTCTTGGTTGCCATGCAATGGCCTAAGGGAGAAAGATAGAGAGAGAAAAAAAAAAAAAACAAACAATAGTGACGACTTATTACATGGTCAAGAGGAGGAGGGGAAGCCCCTGACCTGGAAAGTTCATGGCAGACGAATGACAGTAGAGAGTTCTTAGCCTCGCAAGGCAGTAGGTAAGGACTGAAGCATGGTGAGAGAACCTGCAGCTACTTGTCCTGGGCCTGAAGCACACCATTCCAAACTTTTGTTAATAATAATTGAATAACTGGCATAGAGTCTTTTCTGCATACTTCCTTCTGATACTGGGGACGCTATAGGGAGGTCAAAAGGCTGAAATGGTGGCCAAGTCCAGGAAGAACAGGCTGTTTGTATGCTCTCCAGGGTCTGTGAGAATATCCATGGCTGGGACAGAAAGTGCAGGTCTGGCTTGATGGATGTCTGTGAGGTCAGACTGGAACACTTGTGGTGGCTGCTTTGGCTCTGTTGTGCATATAGGAAAAACCTGGGTCAGGCAGGTTATTGGAACATATTTATAGGCAGAAGACAAAGTTAAGTGGGTTATGGAGAAAATTCCTTAAGGTGTATGTTTAAAACTTTTGGAAGAACAAACAGCAGTGTAGGTTTTGGATCAAAGAGACTTGAACATGTGAACCTCCATTTACCTGAGGGAGCTTCCATTTACCCATTCTCTGGCAGTAATCAAAAAGGTTTTGCTTTGGATCTGTCATCTAAGAAAATTGAGGATAAGTTTGTTTACAGAACTGTGTAAGCTTAGAGGCCATTAAAACAGACACTAAGTGAAGAAATCTGAAGTTCTCCAGAAGACATCCCAGAGGAGAATCAGTAGGAATAGACGAATGGACTATTCCCATTGGGCAGGTAGGAGACAGTGACCTGTGAAGGTGTCCCAAGAGCAAGGTTTGACTCATTAGTTTAGTACAATCTGTCCCAACAGCTTGTCAGCATTTTCCAGCAACCAAGGGTACAGTTGCCCTTAGCAGACATGGTTTACCTAGCACTAGAATTTCCACAGAGGGCAAGAGAGGGAGGGAGAGGAACTATGCCATTAGAGGGAAAATCTTACCAAGGGAGAAGGAGGGCCTAGATGAAGGGTTTGGATGTAGGATGGTGAGAGCGGTAGGAAGCATCTGTGCCAACCAGAATGAAGCCTCACCAATCGCGTGGTGTTGGGTTAAAATTGTAGCAGTCAAGTAGCCAGGAATTGATGCCAACCAGAAGGGAAGTCTCACCAATCAGAGCTTGTTGGATGTAGGAATGTACAAATCAAGTAGCCAGGAAGGGGAAGTCCCAAAACCAGGGAAAGGGGAGGAATCCCACCCTCTGAGATAGGCAATAGGTGCAGTACTTATCTGGAACCCAACTGACCTGAGAGGTGGAGTCAGGTGGATTTCCTGCAGTTTCCAAGAATTACTTTTACGGTTTACAAAGGAGATAAAACATTAGACATGTTAGCATCACAATTGTAATCTGCACTGAAATACACATTTAGAAAAGGTAGTAGAGATACACATTTGTGTTTACAGCGTAAACATTCTTTAATGTGAACTCTGAGAATTCAGAAGGCTTTCGTAAAGTAGAAGGGACAAGAGCTCACTTGATTTTAATGTTTAGTATGGTTACACGTTATGGAGATTTACGGAGATTCACAATCTTGAGCTCAGACCCATGATAGTAGGTGGTTTAGTGGAATGTTTTTGTATGAGAAGTAGATTAATAAATCAGAATTCTATTGATAAAGGCCAAAGCTCTGGACAGTCAATATAACATTAGCATTGGAACAGTAGGAAATAGAAAGTATTTTTATCTATTTATTATAAAATCACCTTAGACCTTGCAACCTTTATAACTTGCATTTAGCAACCTTAAAACATTTTAAGACTCTAAAACAACATTTTCCTTAGGCCTTTGTATCTAGTTATTTACTATGAGACATAGGTGAGACTGCTTTGAACATTTATTGTCCTTTAGCTAGAGGGATGGTAAAAGGTTCCATTTGAGGTCTGTTTCTTGAGTCTGGCAACAAGGCATATTGTGTCTAGGCCTGACAATAGCAACTCTTGGACTCAGGCTTTAGGCCTGGTCTCCTTCATATAAAGATGACTGAGAAGGCATCTGAAGTTGGCAATGTGTCCATGGGCCTGAGTGTGAGGCCAAAACAGACCTGCAATGTTACACTGGGCTGGGCGATGGTGGTAGAAATCACTGAATCAGGCCAAGGCGCTCGAAAGCTGTAACTGTCTGTGGCCCTTGTACTGGTTGAGCCTCCATGTCTGGGCACAGAGGACAAGCCTGCAATGGGAACATTTTGACTTCCAAAAGCCAGTCTGCCAGGAGGCAGTGTGTGGCTTGTTGGGGCAGCCGTGGGACCAGTGTTCCCTTTGGCTGCATTTGAAATAGCTACCTGGCAGAGTTGACTTCAGGGTATACCCCGGTGGGGTGGGGCATTGCAGACTTCTTGTTTTTTTATGAGGGAATACCAACAGCCTCAGAGAAGCAGCCAAGGTCTAGAGCAGTTTTTGCTGTAGATGAGCCTGATGGGAAGACTCCTCTCTTCTTATTTAAACCAACTCCTGTATGGTGACTCAGGGAAAATACTCAGCTATGGTAAGCAATGAGACAATGTCTGCATCTGTAGCACTATAAATACATTTTTGAACACCTGAAAGGACTTGATCATCTATGAGATGACTGACTATAAACTTGCATTTCTCAACCATTAAATATTAGGACTTTAGGTTTTGTCCCTGTTAAGTTGGAGACTTAAAAGTAATAAGTATAGTCCATTAAAGTGAGAGCATGATAGTTTCTGTTTGATTTAGTATATAAAAAGTCCAAATATATCTGGGCACAGGGGTTTTTGCTGAAACTGTTTCTCCAACCAAGGACCATGTATGGATATAACCTAGAACCTTTACTTGGATGAAGATCGTGGTAGCTCAATAACCAACTGGTTTCCCATAATAAGGGGAACAGGGACTATCTCTGACAGGAACTCAAGGGCAGGATCTTTGACCTCCCCCCCCCCCCAGGGAGGAGCAGTCCTTCTAGGCCACAGAGGAGGACTTTGCAACCAACCCTGAAAATATCTGAGAAAACAGGTCCAGATGAAATGAGAGGAGGTCCTCCCCAGTCCTTGGACTTGGAAAGGGGCAGGGAGAAGCTGAGGGAGGGACTGTGGGATTGGGAGGGAACAAGGGAGCGGGATACAGCTGAGATACAGAGTTAATAAAATGTGACTAATAATAATAAACAATAAAAAAGGAAAAAAATGACAGCAAAAGAAAAGAAGTTCATAGTTTATAAAAGTCTAAGGTTATACCATAGGTTCACAATATTACCATTTTTATTTAAGTATACCAAGAATATTTTAACTTTTGATAGTGAAGTTATAGGACAATGATCAAGTTTTAACATAAATAAATCTTATAAAATTAATAGATCTTAATTTCGAGTCCTGGTGAAAACTTGTACATAGTAATCCATGATTTGTGAGTTTTAAAACCAACACTATAGTAGAAAAATGTAAAGCAATATTGAAATCACGTTTCAATTTATTATCACAAACCTGTTACTAAGAAAGCTTAGTGGTGGACCTGGATCCTAGGCAGCTCATGGGAGGAGGAACAGCATTTATTATTTCAGGATTTGATAGAGACCTAGGCAGTTGGACATACATTTTTAAATTAGCTTATTTTGAACAGACTTTTATAACTTTGAATTTTTAGCATCATGTAAAAATTATTTTGAACCAGGTTTGAATCATATATATTGTAAAACATAACTTTGAATTTTTATAAACATCCATATCAATTTAAAATGAGAATTGTTGCTGTCCATGTGTGGTGTGTGACCATAGTGTCATAGCGAGACCAGGTGCTTGCTGATGGGAAGGCTGTCTCGATAGAGTTTAAAACTCTGCATTTATATGGCGTGGCTGATCAGAAGTCTGTGCAACTGAAAACCCTCTTCTGCATGCTTCCTCTGGTGGCAGGTGTTCCAAGGGAGATTTAAAACCTCGTCCCTGGGCCTGAGGCAGTGGCACAACATACAGCCATCTGTGTGAGCGCAGGGTCCCCAGCAATTGCTTACCTAACTGCAATAGTTTAGAAGCAGGCTGTGTCTGTGTCTGAAGCAGCAGTTTCAGCCTCTGGCCTGAGCCTTTTAGTTTCCCCAACGTGATTTTGGTGCAATGTGAGTGTCCACCATGTCTGCAGTGCTCAGAGCACATGACAGGATGCTGAGTCAGAGCAGCCATGAGCAGAGGAACAGGTGTGTGTGGTAAGGGCAGGACAGTTGAGGGAAAGTGTAAGTTTTAAGTCATATGTGGATGAGTGGTGGTTAGGGATAGGTAGAACAGAAAAAAAGATCTGTTGCTAGCATCATGGTCTGATTAAGGGTACCTGGTATAACAGACCAGGGACTACCAGGTGATCCTTTTCCAATGCTCTAATGTTAGGACCAATGAAATGATAATGTGCACAACAGATTTCATATGAAAGAGGTTTATTAGATGGAGATGAAGAGTGAGAGAGAAGGAGAGAAGACATGATAGGAGGAAGAGAAAGGAGTGCCCTGACAGAAAAAGGGGAGAGAACAGGAGAGCGAGAGAGTAAGAGAGTAAGAGAGTAAAAATGCAAGAGAGGGACAAAGAGACTGGCTGATTCTTTTAAGGAGCTACTTGACCACACTACCAGGTATGGCTACATGGCAGGGGACACATGACGACATCATAGGTTGCTAGGTAACCCAGAAGCAGGCTGCCTAAAAATAAATATATCTTCTGGAGGTATCTCCATCCCTGATCTCAAGCTATACTATAGAGCAACAATAATTAAAACTGCATGGTATTGGCATAGAAACAGACTGGTGGATCAATGGAATCAAATCGAAGACCCAGAGGTGGGCCACCCGGTGGCTACAGTTTCCAATTGTTTAGACAGTGTGTCATAGGACATTTCCAGGCATTAAAATCTCTTTTGTCTTGCTTCAAAGACAAACAGATAAAAAAGTTTTGTAGCATCTAGAAGTTCTAGGCCTGGAGCTGAAGGCAGAGCTGTTTTTAAAACCTCAACTGCCTTTTGTTTAGTCTCAGAACAGATGAGGGGCTCAATGCCCCACTTTGTACTGATGTACAGAGGCCCTGTTAGTTCCACAAAGTCTGGTATCCAGAGGCAACAATACCTAACTGCACCTAGGAACATTTAAATCTGTCTCTTAGTCTCTGTAGTTGATATTTGAAGGATGATGGCAACAGTCCTTCTCTGAGACAGGCTCCCCTCAGCTGGTAGCAGGATAGGAGTCTGATGTACAATGTTGGGCTTTCTTAGCTGACATTCTGTAGCTCACTGTCTGTAACTCTGGCAGTAGTCCCCTGGTGGCCCTTTAATAACTTTTTTTTTTCCTGAGAAACTTTTGATAAAAGGAAAGGAGGTCAGCATTTAAATCTTTGGGACAACCTGGCCCATTGAAGTTGCCTGCTGTAACTTCCCTCTGGATCTATGCCTCAAAAAATGACTCAAAAAACAAAAATAAAAACCAAACAACAACAACAAAACGAAAACAATGGAAAGAAAGACAAAGAAAAAATATCATTTTTCTCTGTGTTGATTTTTTTAATTTTATCTTTTTCTTATTTACATTTTATGAACTCTGTATCCCAGCTGTATCCCTCTCCCTCATTCCCTCCCAGTCCCTCCCTTCCTCATCTCCTCCCTGCCCCTTTCCAAGTCCACTGATAGGGGGGGACCTCCTCCCCACTCATCTGATGCTGTTTTAACAAGTATCTTCAGGACTGGCTGCAAAGTCCTCCTCTGTGGCCTAACAGGACTGCTCACTCCCTTGGGGGGTGGGGAGGTCAAAGAGCCAGCCATTGAGTTCCTGTTAGAAATAGTCCTTGCTCCTCTCACTTTGGGAAACCAATTGGTTACTGAGCTAACACAGGCTACATCTGAGCGGAGGTTCTAGGTTATATCCATACATGGACCTTGGTTGAATGTCAGTCTCAGAAAAGACCCTGTGCCCAGATATATTTGGTTCTTGTGGAGCTCCTATCATTTCCCCATCATACTAACTCCCCTTCTTTCATATGATTCCCTGTACTCTGCCGAAGGTTTGGTTATGAGTCTTTGTATCTGCTTTGAAAACACTGCGAGTTAGAGTCTTTCAGATGCCTTCCGCAGTAGATTCCTGTCATATGTTCAATGCACATCCCAACTGTCTTTCTAAATGAGTATTGATCATCTTACCCCATGTCTGCTCTCTTGATTATCTTTTTTAGGTTTCTACATTTCATTAGGTTTATCATATCTTATAGTCTATATAAGCGAGTATATACCATGTTTGTCTTTCTCCTTCTGGGATATTTCACTCAGAATGATCTTTTCTAGATCCCACCATTTGCCTGCAAATCTCATGATTTCCTCCTTTTTGATTGCTGAGTAGTATTCCATTGTGTAAAAATACCACAATTTCTGTATCCACGCCTCCGTTGATGGACATCTGGGTTGTTTCCAGGTTCTGGCTATTACAAATAAAGCTTCTATAAACATGGTTGAGCAAGTATCCCTTTTGTGTACTTGAGCAAAGTTTGGGTATATACCTAGCAGTGCTATAGCTGGGTCTTGAGGAAGCACTATTCCTAATTGTCTGAGAAAGCGCCAGTTAGATTTCCAAAGTGGTTGTACCGGTTTACATTCCCACCAGCAGTGGAGGAGGGTTCCCCTTTCTCAACAACCTCTCCAGCATGTGTTGTCCCTTGAGTTTTTCATCTTGGCCATTCTGATGGGTGTGAGGTGAAATCTCAGAGTCGTTTTGATTTGCATTTCCCTGATGGCTAATGAGGTTAAGCATTTCTTTAAGTGTTTCTCTGACATGTGATATTCCTCTACAGAGAATTATCTTTTTATCTCTGTACCCCATTTTTTAAGTGGATTACTTGGTTTGCTGCTTTTCAGCTTCTTTAGTTCTTTGTATATCCTGGATATTAGTCCTCTGTCAGATAAAGGGTTAGTAAAGGTTCTTTCCCAATCTGAAGGCAGTTGTTTTGTTTTCATGATGGTGTCCTTTGCTTTACAGAAGCTATTCAGTTTCATGATGTCCCATTGATTGATTGTTGCTTTTAGAGCCTGTGTTCTTGGTGTTCTGTTCAGGAAGTTGTCTCCTGTGCCAATGAGTTCTACGCTGTTCCCCGCTTTTTCTTCTAACAGATTTAGAGTATCTGGTTTTATGTTGAGGTCTTTGATCCACTTGGACTTTAGTTTTGTGCATGGTGAGAAATATGGATCTATTTTCATGTTTCTGCATGTAGACATCCAGTTGGACCAGCACCATTTGTTGAAGATGCTGTCTTTTTTCCATTGAATGGTTTTGGCTTCTTTGTAAAAAATCGAGTATTCATAGGTGTGTGGGTTTATTTCTGGGTCTTCTATGCGGTTCCATTGATCCTTCTTTCTGTTTTTATGCCAATACCATGCAGTTTTTATTACTATTGCTCTGTAGTACAGCTTGAAATCGGGGATGGAGATACCTCCAGATGATCTGTTGTTGTACAGGATTGTTTTGGAGATTCTGGGTTTTATGATTCTCCACATGAAGCAGAGAATCTTTTTTTCAAGGTCTGTAAAGAATTGAGTTCGTATTTTGATAGGAATTGCATTGAATCTGTAGATTGCTTTTGGCAGGATGGCCATTTTCACAATGTTAATCCTACCAATCCATGAGCACGGGAGATCTTTCCATCTTCTGAGATCTTCCTCAACTTCTTTCTTCAGAGACTTGAAGTTTTTCTCAAACAGTTCTTTCACTTGCTTGGTTAGTGTCAGCCCAAGGTATTTTATGTTATTATTGGCTATTGTGAAAGGTTTTGTCTCCCTAATTTCTTTCTCGGCCCTTTTGTCTTTGGTATACAGGAGGGCTTCTATTATTTTGAGTTGATTTTGTATCCTGCCACATTGCTGAAGGTGTTTATCAGCTGGAGGAGTTCTCTGGTTGAATTATGGGGTCACTCATATATACTATCATATCATCTGTGATTAGTGACACTTTGACCTCTTCCTTTCCGATTTTTATCCCCTTGATCTCCTTTAGTTGTCTTATTGCTCTGGCTAGGACTTCAAGTACTATGTTGAAGAGATATGGAGAGAGTGGTCAGCTTCGTCTTGTCCCTGATTTCAGTGGGTTTGATTTAAGTTTCTTTCCATTGAGTTTGATGTTGGCTATAGGCTTACTGCATATTGCCTTTACTAGGTTTAAGTATGTGCCTTGTATCCCTGATCTCTCCAAGACTTTAAACATGAATGGGTGTTGGACTTTGTCAAATGCTTTTTCAGCATCTAAGGAGATGATCATGTGCTTTTTCTCCTTCATTTTGTTTATGTGGTGGATTACATTGATGGATTTCCGTATGTTGAACCTACCTAGCATGCCTGGCATGAAGCCTACTTGGTCATGGTGGATGATATCTTTGATGTGTTCTTGGTTTCGGTTTGCAAGTATTTTATTGAGTATTTTTGCGTCAATGTTCATAAGAGAGATAGGTCTGAAGTTCTCTTTTTTTGTTGGGTCTTTGTGTGGTTTAGGTATCAAGGTAACTGTTGCTTCATAGAATGAGTTTGGTAATGTTCCTTCTGTTTCTATTTTGTGGAATAGTTTGAGGAGAATTGGTGTTAGCACTTCTTTGAAGGTCTTGTAGAATTCTGTGCTGAAACCATCTGGCCCAGGGCTTTTTTTTGGAGGGGAGACTGTTAATGACTGGTTCAATTTCCTTGGAGGATATAGGGCTATTCAGTCTTTTTACCTGATCTTGACTTAATGTTGGAAGATGTCATCTATCAAAAAAATTGTCCATTTCATTTAGATTTTCAAATTTTGTGGCATATAGGCTTTTGTAGTATGACCTAATGATTGTTTGAATTTCTTCAGTGTCTGCAGTTATGTCCCCCCTTTCATTTCTGATTTGTTGATTTGTATAGATTCTCTCTGCTTTTTAGTTAGTTTGGCTAAGGGTATGTCAATCTTATTGATTTTCTCAAAGAACCAGATTTTTCTTTCATTGATTCTTTGAACAGTTTTATTTGTTTCTAATTGATTGATTTCAGCCCTGAGTTTGATTATTTCTAGCCTTCTGCTCCTCTTGGGTGTATCTGCTTCTTTTTTTTCTAGGTTTTTCAGTTGGGCCATTAAGTTGTTTGTATGTGAAGTTACAAATTTCTTCTTGAAGGCACTTAGTGCTATAAATTTTCCTCTGAGCACTGCTTTCAATGTGTCCCATAAATTCGGGTATGTTGTGCCTTCATTTTCATTGAATTCTAGGAAGTCTTTAATTTCTTTCTTTATTTCTTCCTTAACCCAGCTGTCATTGAGTAGCACGTTGTTCAGTTTATATGTGAGTGTCAGCTTTTTGTTATTTCTGTTGTTGTTGAGGTCCAGCTTTAGTACATGGTGGTCTGATAGAATACAAGGGATTATTTCAATCTTTTTGTATCTGTTCAGGCTTGCTTTATGACCAACTATATGGTCTATTTTGCAGAAGGTTCCATGCAGTGCTGAAAAGAAGGTATACTCTTTTGAGTTTGGGTGAAAAGATCTGTAGACATCTATTAGGTCCATTTGATTTAGGGACTCTGTAAGTGCTTTTATTTCCCTATTTGTTTTCTGTCTCATTGATCTGTCCCACATTCAGACTTTTTACCAACAATACAAAGTTTACATTTTAACTGAAAGAGTAACCTGGTAGAAGCAGTGTCTACAAAAAAATCTTGGCCTAACAGCCTCTTAAGCAGAGCAAACAGAACTAGTGCCTTATTTACATAGTGTTATTACTGCCAATTTTGCGAGTAGAGGGCCATGGGATTTTTAAACTTGTGGTCTGTTTGCATAGTTTAATGTTAGTTAATTAGTGAGTGGAAGGCCAGGGGCTGTCATTGCCCTCCAAACCAAGTGGGCTAAAGATTTACAACCCCCCTTGGAGTTAAGCATTGAGGGGAATTCCTCCTGTTTGTCTTGCTAAGTATTTACACTCTTTCCTTAGAGAGAAGATGCTTGAGTTAGCCTGTCTGTAAAACTTATAGTATAATACAAAACTCTCTGACTTTCTATGTTTGCCTATCTTCTTTTTGCCTCATCATAAACATCTGTGTTAGGTAATGGTTTTGTAGTAGTTTTACTGCAGTGGGAATATTTAGAGCATTTATCCTAACAGATCCTGATTAAACATTTTCTTTAGAGAGCCCTAAAACTCTTGTCCCTTTACTACCTACAATGTTTGTTTTTTCCACAAGCAATTCCTGATGCTGAATCTGATTTATTACCTCTCCTAAAATTTTATTTTCCTTCTAATCTTATTTGCTAAAGCTTTTAGTAATCTATTAGCAATGTGTTTCCTTGGATAGTTAATTGTACTGTTCCAAGAATCATAGAGAAACAGCAGAAAAGCTCATCAAAATCCAATCCTGTAACCAAGTAATCATGGAACTTTAAGTCTTTGGGCTTAGATGGTCATGTTAGGGTTTTTGCTAGGGACTTCCAGAGAGCTTTTTTTTTTTTTATTCCTGTGGAATAAAAGCCTGTGTAAAAAACTTGGAGAGTGAAGAAAGCAAAGAAATAAATAAAACAAAGAAAGCTGCTGGGTGCTATGGCACACACCTTAATCCCATCACTCTGAGGCAGAGGCAGATGGATTTCTGTGAGATGGAGGTCAGGCTGGTTTACAGAGCAGGTCCAGGACAGTCAGGGCTAAATAGACAGGTCTCAAAACAAAACAAAACAAAACAAAACAAAACAAATGGAAGCTAATTTGAGAATGGGTAGCCAGGTTTTAATCCTTTCTAGTGCTGCACTTGGTTGAAGCAAATAACCTTCTTCAGTAGACAATGACCTTCCCTAGTAGAGGAGGAGCTTTCTCAGCAAGAGTATGTGTGTAGCTGCACTATACTTCTAGAAGCCCCAAACACACTCTCAAGAGCCAAAGCCCAATTCAAATGACATCAAACATTTCTGCTTTCAATCACCTAGTGATGAAAGCAGGTCCATATCAGCAGAGGCAGCAGATGAAAGCCTGTGCCATCTGCCAGATTCAGCAGAGAATGGGATATCAGTGTATACTCAGAGAAAGCTAGCCTTAAGGCTTAGAAAACTTTGCCTCAGAGCCTGTGTACCCCACAGCAAGAGAACTAAGAAGACCCCAGATTGGATATATTCAACACTATGACCAGCAAGCAGCATACACAGGAACCATATGAAGCACCACAGGAGGCTCCAAGAGCAATGAAGTACAAGACAGAGGTAAAAGTTCAAACTGGCTGGTCACCTTCAGATGAAGGGTCGTGAGAAGGACACTGAGAGGCAGCTGCTCCTTTCTTCTGTCTTTCTCTATCTAGCAAAACAACCTGGATATTATCAAGAGAAGCATCCCTATAGGCAAACAGCTTAAATATACATAGAATCCAGAGATAATCCCTTGCAAATACATGATGAGCTGACTCAATCATATCAGCCAGGTAAAGAGCACAGGGACACAGTGCCTCTTTCAGACCTAAGCTGATCTCCCCTGCCCCAAACCTGACACACCATTCTTTTTCCCTCCCCCTCCCTGAAGGCCATTTTTTTTCTCCCAAAATACAGGCTTAAAAGTATCATCACACTGAAGAAGTTCAGTGGTTGAATACTTGTATGGTATACATGAGGCCTCAGTTCCAGCCCCAGCTCCACAAAACAAAAACAATAAAGTCACACACACAAAAAAAATCAAAATGCTCCCATACCCACACAAATATGCTTCTTCAAATGTATTCTTTCTCTTGTAAGAGGTCATTACTCCTGAATGGAAGTAAAACCCGTGATAAAATTAAAATTCATATTGTAAGTGGGAAAATGAAATATTAAAACCTTAATGGGACTTCTAGATTAAGTATTAGCATACCTTTGTTTCTGATAGCTCCCTATAGATTTATGAGAATAATACTAAAACTACAAGCAAGTGGAAATGGGATCATGCAAAGCATTAGAAAAACCCTGAAGACATTTTTAACTACCCTCTCTCTCATCCCACAACAAAACACCTAGCTCTACCTTCCCCTCTGTAATTGTCTTGCTTGTTGATTTTTGAGGTAAGAATACCATGCATATGAAACTGGCTTTATACTTGATTTGTCAAAGGTAGCCTTGGACTCTTAATTGCCCTGCCTCTCCCTGCTGAGACCTGGGATTAATGTGCCATCACATTCAACTCTGTTGGTTTGCTTCAGTGTAAACTGATGGCCATCAGCTGTGTCCAGCTAAGAAGTGCCTGGGCCACATATCCATCTTTGGCCTGAGTTTAAGGACAAAGAAAACTTCAGAGGTCAGAGCTGCTGTGAGGTTGAAGGAAGCACTCTGCCAGTTAACTGCTAGGATTTGAGTAGAGCACACAGGCCTGGTCCTTTAGCTGGACGCCTAGGACAGAAAGAAGGGGAACCAGCAGGTAACTTCATCATGTGCATACCTCCTTAGGGTCAGAAACCTTGGTCCAACCAGACTCCTTCATCCCCTTGGAGTCTCCAGTATCCACTGGACTGATGAACATGCAAAAAATGTGCATCAAGTCCCATGCAAATGAGCAGCATATACCCAGTCTTGCATTTTTCAACGTTTGTTGCAAGGGGTTTCTTCTGGGAAGGCCCTCAAGTTTTTGTCCACTATCAGCTGAAAGGTTAGTAGTTGATTTGTATAATGGAAATTGATTCCATCAAGCAATTGAGAGAAATGGAAGCTCAAGAAGAG
This sequence comes from Meriones psammophilus, assembly GCA_036365155.1. Lineage (NCBI taxonomy): Eukaryota > Metazoa > Chordata > Mammalia > Rodentia > Muridae > Meriones > Meriones psammophilus. Next base: position 16,835 of record JAEOAE010003952.1, read on the forward strand.
CTCTCGAAGGCTAGCACAGGGCAGCACCTATCAAGACTGCGTGGGCAGGCTGCATACTGCTATTTTCTGAGTGACTCTATTTAAGGCCACCAACCACCAGCAGAGTGAGCTGAGTAAACACTGTCACAGGTACAGTGAACTACCACCAGGGTCCTTGGAGGCTCGGTTGCATGAGCAACTAAGAGTAGTATAGTCTAAGGATTGGTATGGTATTAGCACATGTCCCCAGCAGCACCTTCACCCAATTTGCAAGTCACACCTTGCCTTTTGCCTTCTTCTAGAACCCACAGTGCCAATAACTCTAGCCAGAGACTTAGGCACCAAGAGTATCATTTATTTATTTATTAAAATTAAACTTGTTACATGCCACTCTTGAGTCTAGACCCTCAGAGAATAAATCATGAACAGTACTCTTACAAGGGGACACATTCAGCAACATGTTACAACATGTAGGAGGGAAGAGCCACTCTAACTCCTGGCTAAATAGAGGGATTGACAATTATCCAGAGGGGATGGGCAATGACCCAGAATAACATGAGGATAGGGAATTCAGAAAAAAAGCACTCCAGGGGAACTGAACTGTAAATGCATGTTGAGGCATGAGGAAAATGGATATGGGAACCCCACATCCACTTGAGATACTTTTCACTTTCGTGGTCGTGCCCCTTTGCCTCTCCCCTTACTTAATGCGGTGTTTTCAGCAGCATGAACAGGTTGGCCCGGTGACATGGGCACATCAGGAGAACTAGGCTTTGCAGATGCACTTGGCAGGCTGGACTCATTCTGTGAGAGTAGCCTACGGCGTTTCCTATGTGGCTTACCCTGTGACATACATATAAATCTATTTTTTCTCTTTCTCCTTCGTTGGGCCAGCAGATACGCATCCCGACGTTCCTTGGACTTTTTGTCGGTAATATTTTGCTTAGATCCAGACTCAGGCTCCTGCTCCTGTGCAGGCTCCAGCTGTGGCTGGGCCTTGGCCTCTGCTTCCTCCTTGGGCTCAGGCTCAGGCTGGGGCTTAGGCCCTTGCTCTGGGTGGTGCTGTGGCTCAGGCTGAGGCCTAGGCCCAACCCTATGATGTTTCCTACGTGGCTTACCCTGTGACATACATATAAATCTGTCTTTTCTCTTTTTCCTTCGTTTGGCCAGCAGATATGCAGCCCGCCTCTCCTCAGCCTCCTTGTTGGTAATATTTTGCTCAGATTGACACTCGGGCTCCTGCTCTGGCTCGGGCTCCAGCTGGGGCTCTGACTTAGGCTTAAGCTGGGTCTTGGGCTCCAGCTCTCGCTGAGCCTCTGCCTCAGGGTCGGGCTCATGCTCAGGTTCCTGCTCTGGCTGGGGTTTGGCTTCTGTCTCAGCCTCTGTCTCAGTATCGCGCTGTGTCTCTGGCTCAGGCTGGGGCTCGGCCAATACCTCTGGCTGAGGTTCACCTGCCTCTCAGGCTCAGACTGGGGCTTGGCCTCGTGCTCTGGCTGGGGCTCATTCTGTTGGTGCAGCTCCCCCTCTGGCTCTGGCTCTGGCTCTGCCTCTGCCTATGCCTCTGGCTCAGGCTTTGGCTCTGGCTCTGGCTCTGGCTGCAGCTTGGGCTCCAGCTCGGCCTGCAGCTCTCCCTCTGGCTCGGTCACAGGCTCCTGCTCTGGCTCTGGCTGTGGCTTGTGCTCAGGTTGGGGTTTTTGTTCAGCCTGAGGTTCAGTCTCTTGCTGCGGTTGCAGCTCTGGGTCTGGCTCCAGCACTGCCTCTGCCTCTGGCTCTGGCTTAGGCTCACTTGATGGATAGTTGGAAGTTCCATAAAGATCCCACAGGTCACAATCATCAGCTGAACTGAGAATGGTATTAATACTTTGAAGCAGTTCTCTTTCATAGTCAAGTATTTGGTCCTCATCATGGGAATCATCTGAAATTCAAGAGACATATGTAAATACGCTTCTTCTACCCACTCTGTACATACAGACATCAGCAGGATATTGAACACAAACTAATCTGAAGTAGTTGAATGTTTGGACATTCTGAATCACAGTAAAAACATAGTTTTACATAGTGCCCTCTATTCTGTATTTTCCTGAGAGAAGTGACTGATAAACTAGCAATGAAAATATGATTCCCACTTTGAAATCCTACTGTCTAAAGAGCATGAGGTACTTGCTCCATTGTTCCTTAACACAAATCTGATGCCTTGTGGGCCATAGCCGAATAAGGGCAATTGCTTCAATAAAGCAGTATTTCATGTATATCAAGTTAACATTCTCTAACTTAGAAAAGTTCTTAATTTAGTCACTGTGGTCCTGCTGGACTTTTGGTGCTTGCTGCCTTATACAATAAGGTATGGAGTAGATAGTAGATCTTTAACAGTTTTCATTGTTAAGCTCTGCTAACCCCAGTCTCCACCCAGCTGGAAAGAAGGTAGAGTAATGCTTCTTACTCTCTCCTCTTTCTTTTCCATAAAGGATGAAAAGAGAAGAAGAGGGAGGAGCAGAGTTTTAGGCAGATAGAACTCTAAACAAATCTAAGGCAACAGGAAGTTGCAGTTGTGTTAGGAAATCAACCATGGTGTAGGGACCCCAGCACATGATGGAGAAAGAAAAGGGGGCACTGGCTACAAAATCATCACAAAATTAAGGTTTGCAGAGGCAGATCCTAAAACAGCCACATGTGGCCAGGCTTCAGAGCTCAGCTGTTTCTCTAAGCAGAAATGATACTTGCCTCTGTTGCTCATTTCATAGATCTTAGTTTTTATATAAGAAAAATAAAGTGAATTTAACCTGTTGAAATTTTTTGTAAGTTGTTTGTTTTAATTTAATATAATTTCAGTTTTTTTTCTTACTTTTTGTAAGATTTATTTGATTACATACCCAGTATTTTTTCCTGCATGTACACCTGAGAGCCACAAGAGGGCAGCAGATCTCTTTATACATTTTTCATTGCCACCCCTTGATTGCAGGGAACTGAGCTCAGGACCTCGGGAAGAGCAAGCAGTGCTCTTCAACTCTGAGCCATCTCTCCATCCCCAAATCACTTGTTCTTATAAGGACCTGAGTTCAACTGCCAACACCCATCCAGTGGCTCAGAACTACCTGTACCTCCAGTTTCAGGGAAGACAATGCCTTCTTCCAACCTCTTAATGCACCAGGCACACACATAGTACACAGACACAAAGACAAGCAAAACCTCATACATGTAACACAAATGTAAATGAAAATATTAACATGTATGATAAAGGTCTTGAGCCAGACACAAAGGACACTGATGTGCCTCCTAAGTGCCAGAGACTGCATAAGCTCAGGGCAAAGCATCTCTTTTGTCTGGGTCCCAGGGGTCCACATGGACAACAAGGTAAAATCTTGTTTCTTTACAAACTGAATATGAAAGTTCGGCTGTCCATGGTGGCTGCTACCTGTAATCCCAGCATGTGGGGTAGGAACAGGAAGGCAGACTCATGTGAGTTCAAGGCCAGTGTGGTATACAAAGTGAGCATAGGTCATCCAAGCCTATAGAGAATCCCTGTATCAAAAAGTCTAATCAGAAAAAAATATCATTAAAATAGACCTGTTGTTTTAGAGAAACTGGCATCAATTCCCAACAGCCATACACTGGCTCACAACCACTGGTAACTTCAGTTTCAGGGATTCCATGCAGTCTTCCAAAATCAGTTACCATGCACACTCATGGTGCACTGGCAGAAACACAAGCAAAACCCCTCATATGCAAAGCAAATAAAAAAATTAAACCTATAAAAGAGTCTTGAGCCAGATACAAAAGGATCTGTAATGCCTATCTACTTCCAGATATTTAAATCTCCCTTTTGTCTGGGAACCCATGAGCCCACCTGCAAAATAAAGTAAAAGCTTCATCCTAAAAAATAAAAATTCAATGTGGGGCTGTGCATGGTGCCCTATGCCTGTATCCCCAGCAGTCAGCAAACAGATCTCTGTGAGTTCCAAGACAGCCTAGTCTACATGTACGCCAAGGACAGGCAAGGCTACAGAGAAAGCCTGCCTTAAATATAAAATAAAACATTTTAAAAATTACTTGCTCTTATAAAATCTTAGGTTCAATTCCCATTACCCATACAGTCATTCACAACTACCAATAACTCTAGTTCCAGGGAAGACAATGCCAACTTCAAACCTCTAAGGGCACCAGGCACACACATGATGCTTAGACACTAATGCAAGGAAAACCTACTTGTAATGCAAATCTAATTTAAAACTGTTTTCTGAAAAAGAATAACTTGAGCCAGACTAAAAGGAACTCGTATAGCCAATTAGTTCCAGCTACAGGGAAAGCTAAGGTTAAGATATGGGGTCAGTCTGGGAGCCCAGGAGACCACTTGCAAAACAAAGGAAAACTGTGTTTCCATTTTTTTAAAGGTTTATTTATTTTTTATTACAATTTATTCTTTGTATCACAGGTGTAGTCATCTCCATAGTTCCCTCAAATCCCACCCTTCTCCCCCTATCCACTGATAGGAGAAGTACTCCTCCCCTCATATCTGACCATAGCCTACCAGGTCTCATCAGCACTGGCTGCATTGTCTTCCTCTGTGACCTGGTTAAGCTGCTCAGCCCTCTTTGGGAAGTGATCAAAGAGCAAGCCACTGTGTTCCTGTCAGAGAATTTGTGTAGAGTGCAGGGAATCTTATGAAAGAAGGAGAAAATGAAAGGCAGGGGCTCCACAAGGAGAGCATCAGAACCAAAAGATATGGGCACAGGGGTCTTTTCTGAGACTGATATTCCAACCAATTATCATGCATGGAGATAACCTCGAAACCCTGCCCAGATGTAGCCTATGGCAGCTCAGTCTTTAACTGGGTTCCCTAGTAAAGCCGTGCTCCTTGACAATTAAAAATCAGTGTGTGATGGGAATGGTGGCCCATGCCTGTAATACCAGCACTCACAGAGGCAGGCAGGTCTCTGTGAGTTCAAGGCCAGCATTGTCTACAAAGTGAAGCCAGGGCAGCTAAGGATAGAGGGAAATCCTATCACAAAAACAAAATGAAAAAATTTTACAAAGCACTTCTTCATATACAGGACCTGGGTTCAATTCCCAGCACTTGTATAGTGTCCCACAGCAATAGCTATCTCATGTTCTAGGGAAGACAATGCCTTCTTTCAACCTAAGAAAGACTTTCTGTTGGCTTGAGCCCATTTCCAAGCAGTCTTCTCTGGTGTATGCCCCATAACACCTCCACCTCTAAGTGTGAGTAGTTCTGAAATTGACACATATTTTTTGAGCTATTTTACACAAGTGCAACATTTTTTTGTGAGTTTTAAGCACAACGTAATAATTAAATTTTGAATGAGAATGTACCACCCCTACGGGAAATATTTCTTGGAAGTTGAGGTTGATATTGCAAATATGTGTGCATGGTTTTCAATTTTTCTTTAAAAATCTGTAAGTGTCTGAAGACAGAGTCAGTTCTGGTGGCACAGGCCTATAGTACCAGTACTTGGGTGGTAGAGGCTGGAGGATCAGGAATTCAAGGCCAGTCTCAGTTTGCACTATGATTTAAGGCTAGCCTGAGAGGAAGAGTGAAGAAGAAGTGAGGAGGGTACTATTGCTGAGTGTGGAGACAAGTTCAAACCCTAAGGGACACAAGCACATGCTGGTTGTCTAAACCTGGGATGTTGGCATCTGCTTGCAAGCCCAGTATTGGGCAGGCTGAGGCAGGAGGATTGCTGTGGGTTCTGGGAAACAGAGTTAAAATCTGTGTGTCAACCAACAAACAAAAAGTAAGAAATTGGTTGCTTGGACAAAGAATGAAAGTGGTAAAAGTTTTGGTGAGATGCACTAAGAGTAGTTGGGCACCCAGCTCCTGCAGACTAGCAGGCAGGCGCGAGTGGTGCATGCCCAGAGACCTGCTTTGTACCAACTATTCCTCACAAACAGAACTGTGTGCCCAAGGACACCAGAGACTTGGTGTCACTGTCTGGAGAAATCCTCACAGGGAACTAAGCAAAGGGGATGGACTTTGACCACCCAGGATATCCCTGGAAAAGTTCCCACAGACTGTCCTAACCCAGGGACCTGCTGTGCACCAGATAACCTGCTGTTACCAGGAGAGCAGTACTCACCCGCCACAGATTACTGCTTGGGTACTGAGGCACAGAGCCACAACCTCAGACCTTCAAAAGCCCAGGATCTCAGAGATCACCCCTAGATAATGATCCATGGGACAACCACTTATCCCTAACAAAACTGACCAAACCACAGAACATACAGGTTACAGCAGCAGATCACTAAATTCACAGCAAGAAACTGGGCAGCTGTCTTCAGGACTTCTCCTGGTAAGAGGAGAGCCCTCTCAACTAATAAGGACCGCAGTTACCATTCAGGTCTCTCTATGCCTGAGGTGAGCAGAGGCAACTCCTGAAAAATACCAGCCATCCAGTGACTATACCCAAAAAGCTGAGAAGGCTTCCTTCAGAAATTAAAAAAAAAAAAAAAAAAAAAAATCTTCCTGCCAAAAGGATTCTCTCCACCACAGGATTCCAGGGAAAATCAGAAACCAACTTCGAAAACCTAAGATAACCCAATGGGTAGAGGCCAGCGTAAAAGTTCAAACAACAAAAGCCAGAGCAATATGGCATCTCCAGAACCCAGTTATCCAGGGACAGGTAGCCCTAGACACCCCAGCATAATTGAAATGCAGGAAGAGGACCTAGCATCTATGATCACGAAGAAGATAACAAAGGATACAAATAAAATGTGTAAAGAAATAGAGGAAGATAAAAACAAACAGTTTATGGCCATCCTTAAAAAATAGAGGAGGTTGCAGCCAAACAGTTAGTGGCCTGTACAGAGGAAATGCTTAAATCACTGAATGAAATAAAAGAAAAAGAGGATTGTTCAAACAAACAACTGAAGGAATTAATGGAAAAACAGGAAAATACAGTCAGACAAGTGAGAGAAATCAACGAAATGGCTCAAGGCCTGAAGATAAAATTGGAAAAATTAAAGAAAACACAAATGGAGGAAATTGTGGAAAGAAAGAACTTAGGGAAGCAAACAGGAAACACAGAGGTTAGCATAACCAATAGACAACAAGAGATGGAAGAGAGAATTTCAGGTGTGGAAGATACAATGGAAGAAATAGATGTATCTGTCAAAGAAAATGTTAAATCTAAAAAATTCCTGACACAGACCGACCAAGAAATTCAAGACAACATAAAAAGACACACCCTAAGAGTAATAGGTGTAGAGGAAAAAGAAGATTCCCTGTTCCAAGGACCAGAAAATATTTTCAACAAAATCATTGAAGAAAATTTCCCCAACTTAAAGGAAAGACCAATAAGAATTCAAGACGCCTACAGAACACCCAATAAATTAGACCAGAAAAGAAAATCCTCCTGCCACATAATAATCAAAACTGTAAGTATACAGAACAAAGAAAAAATACTAAAAGCTGCAAGGGAAAAAGGCCAAGTAAGATATAATGGCAAACCCATTAGAATCACACCTGACTTTTCAACAGAGACTATGAAATCCATAAGGGCCTGGACAGATATCATGCAGATCCTAAGAGAACACAGATGTCAGCACAGGCTATTATACCCAGCAAAACTCTCAGTCCTCATAGATGGAGAAAACAAGACATTCAATGACAAAAACAAATTTCAACAATACCTACACACAAATCCAGCATTACAGAAGACACTAGAAGGGAAAATATAACCCAAGAAAACTAACTACTTTCAAGAAAACCCAGGAAATAATTAACTTCACTACAGTAAAACAAAAAGCAACCAAACACACAACCTTATGGCAACAGGCAACATCAAAATCAAAGGATCTAACAGCCACAGGACATTAATCTCTCTCAACATCAATGGACTCAATTCTCCAATAAAAAGACACAGACTAACAGAATGGATGCGTAAACAAAACCCAGCAATCTGGTGCATACAAGAAACTCACCTAAGTCACAAAGATAGACATTACCTGAGGGTAAAGGGTTGGAAGATGGCTTTCCAAGCAAGTGGACCCAAGAAGCAAGCAGGAGTAGCCATTCTAATAGCTGATAAAATAGGCTTTCAACCAAAATTAAGCAAAAGAGATGGGGAAGAACACTTCATACTCATCAAGGGAAAACTCCAACAAGAAGACATCACAATCCTGAACATCTATGCCCCAAATAAAAGGGCACCCACATTTGTAAAAGAGACATTGATAAAATTTAAACCACACATAGATCCCCACACATCAACACTCCACTCTCAACAAAGGACAGGTCAACAAAACAGAAATTAAACAAAGAAAAAATGTCTCTAAAAGAGGTCATGAATCAAATGGACCTGACAGACTTTTACAGAACCTTACACCCAAACACAAAAGAATTTACCTTCTTCTCAGCACCTCATGGTACCTTCTCCAAAATAGACCATATAGTTGGTCACAAAGCAAGCCTCAACAGATACAAGAAGATTGAAATAATCCCCTGTATCCTGTCTGATCACCATGGAATAAATCTGGACCTCAACAACAACAGAAATAGCAAAAGTACTACACACACACATGGAAACTGAACAACTTGGTACTAAATGACAGCTGGGTTAGGGAAGAAATAAAGAAAGAAAATAAAGTCTTCCTATAACTCAATGAAAATGAAAACACAACATTCGCAATCTTGTGGGACACAATGAAAACAATGCTAATGGGAAAGTTCATAGCACTAAGTGCCTTCAGAAAGAAATTTGCGACAGCTCATTCAATCAACTTAATGGCTCACCTAAAAACTGTAGAGAAAGAAGCAGACACACCAAAAAGGAGTAGATGGCTGGAAATAATCAAACTGAGGGCTGAAACCAATCAATTAGAAACAAATTAAACAATTCAAAGAATCAATGAAACCAAAAGTTGTTTCTTTGAAAAATCAACAAGATCAGCAAACCCTTAGCCAAACTAACTAAAAGGCAGAGAGACACCATCCAAATCAACAAAATCAGAAATGAAAAGGGGGATATAACTACAGACACTGAGGAAATCCAAACAATCATTAGGACTTACTTCAAAAGTCTATATGCCACAAAATATGAAAACCTAAATGAAATGGACAATTTTCTTGATTGATTCGACTTACCAAAGCTGAATCAGGACCAGGTAAATCAATTAAATAGTCCTATATCCTCCAAGGAAATAGAAGCAGTAATCGAAAGTCTCACACCCAAAAAAAGCGCAGGACCAGATGGTTTCAGTGCAGAATTCTACCAGACCATAAAAGAAGAGCTAACTCCAATTCTCTTCAAACTATTCCACAAAATAGAAACAGAAGGAACATTACCAAACTCATTCTATGAAGCCACAGTCACCTCGGTACATAAACCACACAAAGACACAACAAAGAAAGTGAATTTCAGGCCAATCTCCCTTATGAACATTGATGCAAAAATACTCAACAAAATACTTGCAAATCCAATACAAGAATACATCAAAGATATCATCCACTACGACCAAGTAAGCTTCATCCCAGGTATGCAGGGGTGGTTTAATATACGGAAATCCATCAATGTAATCCACCATATTAACAAACTGAAAAAAAAAAACCACATGATAATCTCTCTAGATGCTTAAAAAAGCATTTGACAAAATCCAACATCCATTCATGTTTAAAGTATTGGAGACATCAGGGATACGAGGCACATATCTAAACATAGTAAAGGCAATATACAGCAAGCTTATAGCCAACATCAAACTGAATGGAGAGAAGCTTAAAGCAATCCCACTGAAATCAGGGACAAGTCAAGCCTGCCCACTCTCTCCATATCTCTTTAACATAGTTCTGGAAGTCCTGGCTAGAGCAATAAGACAGTTGAAGGAGATCAAGGGGATACAAATTGGAAAAGAAGAAGTCAAATTATCACTATTTGCAGATGATATGATAGAATACGTGAGTGACCCCAAAAACTCTACCAGAAAACTCCTACAACTGATAAACACCTTCAGCAGTGTGGTCGGATACAAATTTAACTCAAAAAAATTAGTGGCCCTCCT
>JAEOAE010002348.1:0-27212 GCA_036365155.1 Meriones psammophilus
AATAACAACATAACAAAAAAGCCACAGAAGTCGTTGAGCACAACACAATTCTCAGCTTATAAGAAAGAAAAAAAAGGAATATAGAACACCATACGGGTAAAGGTGGCAAACAGATAGACACGCTCAGGGATAATTGTCCATCCCAGCCAGTGCGGATTCACCATTTGCAGCGACGGCGTGCTGCGTCCCAAGGTATCTGCAATAGAGAACAAACCAAAGAATGACAAAATGGTTCGGCACATTTTGGGTGTAATGCCAGCCCACAGGTCCGATACGAGGGAAGAGATTCAGAGTTATGAGAAGTCGTTGGGATCGCTAACAGTGGGCGCCACCTCTCTCTACCACGAGCACGGTTCGTTCGAGCTTGCGCTCCATCGCATGTGTTGTCTTTCAGTTGCTCTCCGATGTCGGCCTTCACAGCAAGCACCGACTGGCAGTTTCCCGATAGTCCTTTGCTGGGGTCCGTTCAGTGACTTTACCGCTTTGAGCCGAACCGGTGTTCCCGACGTATTCTTGTGAGGGCAATGGATGGGAAGACGGTGTCTGTTCAGCCAGCATGGAGACCTTGTGGTCTTCGAGAAGCTCACAGTTAGACGCCACTACTGTGGTAGCCATCGTGTCCTTGCTACACTCTGGGTCTAACAAATCAGTCAGACTTCTCACCCAGACTTCTCTTGTCCTTCAGCAGCATCATGCATGTCCGTCGTGTCCCTATAAAGCGCGCGCCCTGCTCGTTCTGTGTCCATCTCATTTTTGGTAGCACCTTTTGTCCCACCAGCTTGCTGCCGCAACGACCCGGACTCCCATGCACGATTACACAAGATGAATTTTTCCCGCTTTATCCTTCTGCTGTTTGGCAACGTCTCGCAACAGTTGGCGCGCCCACGGACGAGACGCCAGAAGAAAATACACACAACAAGGATGGCGCTGAACACCGCGCACACGCTATACAATATCAGGCCTGGTTCGTGAGTCCCCAGTGGGTGTTCAAATCAGAAAGACAAAGCCTAAGAAGGTATTCAGCGCAAAAAGCAGCCAAGCCCTGCCATCCCCTGGCCTGCATGAGCATCATACACATCAAAAAACCGGCCGCTTGATTGACTGATTGAATACCCGCGGAAGCATTGAGCACTAAATAGTCTACATAAAAACAAAAACATTTGCAAAAGGCCAGAGAGAAGATGAAACAAGACTGCAGCAGCTTAACAGTGCTGCTGCAGGATGCACCGCACCACGGCATGGCTTCCGGCCGAAAACAGCTGGTAGCTCAGATCGGTTGCTGCGTCTTACGCATATCTCTTTTTCTGAACAAGGCTGCCAGATATATGCAACTGAGTTGTAAGTCTCCGCCAGGGACCACCCTTTTGCGCATGCAACCAGGATTCACGCCCAGCCACGTATCATGCCGCGCCTGTGCGCCTATGGCCACGCCTCTACTACCTGGCTCCTAGGAAAAGGCGTGGGTCTTCACGCTGTCGCCAGGCTTTGTTCCATCAAACAGAAAATGTTGCATGAATAGTCTCGGAGGGTCGATCCTCATCGAGGTATCACAGAAATCTGGCGTGACTTAGTGTCCGATGTTTGCAAGTGCACACGGCACCTTCACTTTCCCCGGCAAATACAGCTGGCCTGTTGGTCGCTCTCTTCACTCTTCGTATGATATATACAAAAGCCTCGTTGCTCACGTAGGTGTATAAGCGCTGCAAGGGATTTCAAGAGAACTCTCGTTTTTTCAGTACACGTTCTGCAGGCTGTAGTTCCTACGAAGCTTATCAATATCGGTTGCCAACGTTATTGCTATCGTTAAGGACTTCGCTACTACAATGGCTGAGAATTCCGTTATATGATTTCCTCGTTCGCTCGCCCGACGTCCAGCTGTCGCAACTTTCTTTGTGTATGACGTATCTCACCTGCGGAGGAACACTGCGAAATTGACAGAAAGGGCTCCGGAGTACGCATACCCAGCGCCCTGGAGTAGCCCGGATGCAGCGCCCCAAAGGAGGCAAATTAAATGAACTGTGATGGCTGCAATCCTTTGCTCGCAGGACGATGCTGCAGGAGTTACGGCAAGGAAAGCGACAATATTGATCGCCGCGCCAGCGTAGAATAAGAACGTTTTTCGGTTTGCACTTGAAGTAAATCAACGCTATTTGAACGCTAACACATGTGCCCTGAAAACACGCGAGAAAGGTGTTTCCCATAGTTCCGGCCGTCAAAGTATGAGGCTGCCATGTACGGCGCCAGATTCAGCATCACATTCCAAGCCATCAAGCTTATTCAATCCGATGAGAACAAATACCGCTACTGCAGGCCAAAAGTCTTTCCGTGCTAACGGTTGCTCCTTCTCCTTTTTACCGGGCGACGCGGAGCAGTTGTTCCCATTCCTCCACGTTGGACTCGCATACCTTCCCCTCCTCTACCACCTGCCGCTTCCTCCGGCTCCGTTTTCCAGCAAGTCAACTGAAGGCGACTCCACCTGCTTCTGTATAAAGGCGAAACGCCCGGACTGCTTGCTTCAGTTGGTGTCCAGCGGGCGTGGCAGACAGCTCCCCCCTCCATTGGGCCGTTCTTGGTGCCTTCGGAAGAATGGGGTAGAAATAAACACACCGGCGGAACTCTGTGTTGTCCACCGGAAACAGAGCAAGTCTGTTTGTTCGTCAGGACGACACCTCTCTCCACATAACTCATATTGGTCTCCCCTCAAATTTGATTGCGCCCACGTTTCTGCCTTGTGGCGCTTAGAGATTTGGAGCTGCGTATGCAGGCGTCCTCGCCGCAGCCAATGGACCCAGCAAGAATATCAGCTGCACAAGCGGAGCCTCTCTGCGTTAACCACGCGGCGCCGGGCAATGAAAGAAACACAAAGTCCTGCAGACTGCACGAAAATAGAAGTCCTCCTACAGACTTTACGCTGCAAAACGACAGACATCAATTTTATAACCCTGCGAGTGAACATACGTAAGTGTAGGTACATACATGGGCATAAACCGGATAAAAGCGCTTTCAAATGCCCGCTAGGCTGAGCTCGCAGAGTACCACTGATCTTCTTGGGAGACCGCAGAGGCGCATGGCTTCAATGGGCAAAGTGGAAAGGATGCGGGATGCACGGTGGTTACATAGGAATTCCCGCGCCGTGTCTTGTTTCAAAGACGTCGACCACGGTCTTCGATAAACAACGTGGTCAGGTTTTGTAGCACGTGAAAGGCGTGCAGGGAAGCGGACACACGCCTCCGGGAGAATGAGAGGACAGAGTAGCTTGCGAAATACTTCAGAACTTCTGCATGCACAATGCATATCTGTAGGTGCAGAAGCAACGCACGGTCGTTCTCGTCGTAGTCATAATAATGTATATTGTGGTTCGCGGAATAACACGAAAAGCCGGTATACCGTAGTGCTTACCGCACGAAACCAGTTTTCCATGTCCCGTAACCTGGAGTGGGTTCATGCCACTGGAGGCTGACGTGGCACAACAGCTCTAACATTAAGTATGTTCCCTGTAGCCTGCCACCACCGCACTGCATGCGTAACATGCACTTCAGTACCGCCCACTGTGCCTCACTGGATATATTATTAATGTGCAGCGTGTCTACGCGAAAGCTGTAGGTCAACAACATATACTAACCTCTTGTTCAGCTAGTTCACATTTCGCATTTAACCACTTTGGAGGAAGAGATGTTGCGTCGTGAATCTCCTGAAAAGCAAGACATATCAAATATTTCTCCAACTGCGGTAGTGCCATGGTAGACGTCACGCCAGCAAATTGCTTCGCAAACCCTGTACAAGTTGTCTACGCAAGGCAAGAAGGTTTTCATGCCAGTAGAAGCAAAGTAGAGACGGTCATGTAAAAGCCCCCAACGACGAGTGCGCGCAACCGGCGACTAACCATGATCACCACAATCATCGAAGAACGTTGGTTACTATGCCCGTTCTTTCGTACACACAAAGAATTCAAAATGCAGGCGGTCCCAGCGACGTACCCCGAGGGAGCTTGTAGGCGGCTTGTAGCAGTGATATGGCATATACAAACTTTCCGTATAGGTTTCCTGTTACGCAACACGCTGTATCTGCAAGGCGGTACGGCACATCCGTACATCGAAGCGATGCGGGTGCACCCGCACGCCGGAAATAGACAAAAATTGCGGTCTCGCAAGGCTCAGGTTTTGAAAAAGAGCGAGGAAATGTCGTATTAAGAGGTTAATCAGTACGCGTGGTTCACCCGAATGAGGAGCGCTCGTCACGACACGCTGGTGTAACAGGCGTCGCGCATACGTATAATGTATAGACAGAAAGACACACATTGAACCTGGACGTAGTAGTACTTCACGACGGAAGAATTTAGAATGCTGACAAAAAGTGCACAGGAGAGTGGCATATATGCGGAGGGCAGGCGCTGTCGTGCACATGATATGCTCCTCCCTTGTAAGGAGCATTCAATGTAATACGATCTCACGCCGAAAATTTAGGCAAATACGACATGGTAGTGAAGGAATGACAAACAAGTAATGATACGTTATTGTAGACCGAAAGAGGCCATTCTAGGAGTGGATCCTGGCTGCCGGGTTTGCCGCGCCGAAGCGTTCGATACTGACGGAGCTTGTAGGCCGACGCTCTGCAGCAGTCATTGACACGTTAGAGTTCTTTCCAGCATTTGCGCATCTCATCCTCCACCACGCAAGAGCCGCATACTCCGTAAGGAAGAGGCCGTTATAAAGCAAACAAGGGGAGGGCTGTTATTCAACAGGCCTTCGGCATGAGCTTAAGCGGCCCTTGAATGTATACGTCTGTGAGGTAAGATGTGGCCAAACGTGTACACAAGTACGTCTTTACATACGTAGTCGAGGAGGCCCGGACGGCCGGGCAAGCTCTAGCAGCAGGAGTACCTGTTTTCGAATAGAAATGTGCGAGCACAACAAATTTTCCCTGCAACAACAGGCAAAAGAGCAGGTGCAAGGTCCTCGGGAATGTACAGGAGCAAGCACACGTCTACACGGTGGGGAGACAAGCTGGTGTACATTCCAGATTCTCTCCAGCATGAGGAAAAAAATGGAGGTGCACGGCCAGAGGTAGACTAATCGAACGAAATGTTCATTCATATGATAGAATATTATGTATGAATGCGTGGCAAGAAAACAGTTTCGGATGTACCTAACAAATATTCTTTGGAGTACCTGCATGAGGCAACACACGGCAAGGCCTTCATGAAGACGGTAACTGGCTGAGTTCGGCACAAATTCTCTTCGAAAAATGTGACGCTTATCAGCGGACTGCCTGTTCAAGTACACCTGTGATCTCACTACGGTTGCGGTCCGTCGACTGGACGCGCAAGTCAGAGTTCTTCTAAACAGTGCTAGTATGCCACTTCCATTTTTTGAGCGTATCTCTCCGCGTCAAACAAACGCGATCCACCAGGGGGCGAACTCATCGTCAAGCAACGTGAAACATCTCCCGAAGGACGCTATACCGAATTTCAAGAGGGAAAGGTCTCTAGAGGAAAGGAATACACCATGCATCTAGGGACGTGAAGAGTACACAAACTTGTACGCATCTTTGCATGTTGCTGTGGTGTACATGCACGCATTTCTGTCTGTCGGTAGCGTAATGTTGACACTGTTGACTGCCTACAGCCAGCTACCCTTTTATGAAGCGCATACCTAACTCTCCTCCGCGATGCCGGTTCTATACGAAATCGAGTATGGGAGCAAATTCGCGTATATTTGTCACATAGCACCTGTATACGACCGTGAGACGTTGACTGCAGATCCGCAAGTCTATACTGGGCTGGGTGGCTATAGTAGAGAAAATATCACTCTAACGGAAAACATTCCCGAAGTATGTACCTTACGGGTATCTGTGTTTACGTACGATTGTACAAGAACGCATGAGGACGAAAGTGCTGAGCGCCCTCTTTTCCCATGTTGAGCCAGCATTTTCTTTCCAGGGGTAGACGAACGGCTCAAGCATGTAGGTACGTGGTCGGGCGGATGAATTTGCCTGGACCTGGCAGCGAGTTAGAATCATGAATAACAGAAATATAGGTCTAAGCGGCGCATGTAAATGTCAGATGCTAATCATCGTCGAACTAGAGTTATTCCTTCTTTTGCCTTCCACTGGAACATTTCATCAAGTAGGAAAACTCAACCAGCGTATATGCTGTCTGTCTGAACAAGTAATGTTGGACCTGACATAATTAGTTCATTCCTTTTCAAGGGCGGTGCTTTTTTCTCCTCTAATTGTGCATGACTCCCAGCACGTTAAATTCTACTACAGTCCGGCCTGTCAAGGTGGACACACGCCCAACAGCACGATGGCAAACCAGAAAGAACTCCGTGACATGAAGAGAGCCTCAGCACAACCTTTCAGTGGAGCACCACTCCTGCTGATGTTTCCAAAATTGTGGGCGGCCGGAATACGGACAGTGCAGAAGGATTTGCTAACCCATCCATCCTCTGTAGACCAATACACGCGGGTCAACGACATAGGACGCTCTCACGTCTGGGTAGGCGCTGCAGAAATTCTCCCAGCACTGGATCTTCGTGTTGCGTAGAAGACCGCATTGCTGGTGTCTTAGCAGGGCGCATGCAGGGACACAGAAAACCTAACTCAACCGAGACGCCTACTGCACCATCTTGTTACGCCTTTAAGCCTTCCTCTGACGTGAACTATATGTTTTATCAGCCTTTACCTGATTAGTTGTTCATTTCATTAGTGCGGAGACAAATGTGCGCAAACATTTGTCTAAAAGGCCCTGAGCGCCGCTGTGATCGGTGTCAAATAGCAATGGTCATATGTTTGACCCTTGTGAGTACTGTTCCCAGGAGTGCTGTATTTGCTAGTTTGAGGAGTGCCTAGAGGGTGTACGTTATGGTTCCATGCATGAAGCGAATTGGATACACCTCGAATATTGGAAACGTTGACGTATACCGCCTTACGAATACGTTGACATGTTCTTGCAAATTCAGTACTCGTTTCAATAATTCTGTACGGCTAACAGGACGCCGCTGCTGGCTTTCGTGTCTTGGATCATTGCCGCCGACTCCTTCGCGCAGTTCCCCGGTGCCCCACGCTCTACAAGTGGCCTCACTTGGGCAGCGCACACCGAACTTGGAATGCGCCAGGCTGGAGCACTTTTCTAGGCCCTTTTTCCGCACTACGTTGTCAGTTGCTGGAGATGGAGCCATCTAAATGGGAATTTTTGGGATGAGAGGACCTCTGGTCGTGTACGCAGTTCTCTGCGCTCTTGTGGTTGCGCTTGTCCAGGCTCCTGTTGCGCACGGATGGTGCAGAGGAATAATTAGTATCTGCCACAAATTCATTGCGGACGTATACCTCCTACACAAAATTCGTACGTTGGCGACCAACAGCGAGGACTTTTCAGGAAAGCTTCCCATGGATGCCTGTAAACCTCCTCTTGTGCCAAGGTTTTCTATCCCCAATCCTGAACGATGCCATTGCATGAACGATCCCATTGAAACGTACTACATTTCAAGTTCTACTTCCGTTTGCTCGTGTACAGATCTCCTCTAGTACACTTGTACTTGGCGCTCTCAAGCATATGAATAGAGCACTCGTGCTGCCGTCGAAAAAACGGCAAAGTTAATTTTCGCTTTTCTCAGAGGCTACGTTCATCCTTCTACGAAATTCCCTACAGCTCATCGGGCGCAAAAGCACGTGTTTTCTGAAACTGCAGCTATACCTGGTTGAGAGAGTACTTGCCATACGTTGAACGCCTAGTCTTGGCAGGAGTCTCTAAACAGAGGCCACGTTATATACTCAGCGCATCAGCCTTACGTGAGTTTCTTCAGATAAGAGCCAAGAATGGCAGCTCTTGAGTCCTTGAATTGACGCAGCTGCATCTTCTTTAAGGCTGCTTCACGCTGAACGGGCGCGAGAACTACTAATAGATGTATAGCGCGCGTTGAAACCATCGGCTTTTGCAGTACAGGTCATAGTGGCGGGTTAGAGCAACCTAAGTTCACGGTGTGTCTCTAGCGTTCTCGTAATGCAGTATGTATGCGTGAACGCAAACCTAGTTCGACTATGCCTAAACCTATTGTCGTGTCCTCGTGGTGCCTCCCATGCAGTTGAGAACGACTCCTCCCCGTTAGCATATAGCATTTCATAGGCTTGAGTCAATAGCGAGTTGCAGGCATTGTTCTGTGTTGACATCATAGTGCGTGCGTCAATAATAGCAGACGTCCTCGTCGACTCAAAGTAACAATCCAGCGTACACGCCGGCTTACGTGTATATTATTATATTCATGCGGTCACAGATAGTACATGTGTATGTCCAAGGTATGTATGAACTCAGTGCATCAAGCACGACTCCTAAAGTTGTAGATAAAGACATACGCCATCGTTTTGGCTGCACGTTTGCGTAAGTCTGCCCAGCCGCCAGTGCCAGTGGGTGAAGGTACGCGTAAGCTCAGTACAGAGGTTCTCTCGCGACTGCACAACGTCGTGTCTCATTTTGCTTCGCACCGCGCTAGACACCCCATCACTGCGGGTGGCACAGTACAGCGCCTGCGGTGGTCGCTGGGACGTTCTCAACAGATTGGTCGAAACAAGCACGTCCCGCCGCATCAGGCGCTGATGGTTGCATGTGGACGATTCCTGACGTCCCAGTACTAAAAGTGTTGTAAAACTATGCGAGCTGTTGGTTTATGTGGCGTATCTAGTCGGGTAGTGCGTAGCCGCGTGTCTCTGTTGATCGGCAACGCTGAGAAACGTGCTCAACACGTGAAACTCTTTATATGGCCACTGGGGTCAGCGAAGCTCACTTTGTGCGCACCTCTACATCTAGAAGTAAGCTGGTCCATGAGAGCCGCTCGCGGCCTTTCGCCGGCATGCCTTCATCCCACCGGCCACAGACATAGAACGTGTCTCAGCGAGAAAGAAGTAGAAGCAATACTTGCAGTTGAAAGCACGGAAAGTCGAAGGGCATATCGTCCACGCTGCTGTCGATTTACGCCCACATCTAGAGTGCTACAGTAAAAAAAGCAGTAAGGTTTGTGCTACAGACAGACCTCCCGGAAGCAGGCATTTGCGCGAGCATCACGATAGATAAGGCGTTTTTCTCCGTGACAGAACATTTTGAGGTTTTCCGGTGACGTGTCCGCAACAGGAAGAACTACAGATTTCTCGATGGTATCGATAGTATCTTCTTTGTATCTGGCAGCGTTTTAACTCCCAAGCCACTGCTTCAGCTGCTAAAATCCCATCTAACGTATGTGAAGGACCAGGTCATATATTCTCCGACTGTCGTTTGAGCGACGCTCCCACGGAACTCTCATAAGCACATAATAATACGCCTCTCCCTACCGGGGTTCTGATGGAGCGCCCCCGCGCACGGCATTCCTGCGTATGCAGGAACACCTGCAGCCTTACCTGCTATCGATATTGATTGAAGAGCTGTTGACAAATGGTGATCATTCACATGCTGACGCGTTTCCAGTCTAGTCCATGTGGTGCTTCCTTTCACCATGATTTTTGACACATAAACTGCAAGGGCGTTGCATTGGTAACTCTCTGATGCTGTGCACGGCGCCATAGTTCCCTTCGTTATCCTTCCAGTCAATGCTGGCTCCAGATCCCTCGCTCCTTTCGTACAACGTTTGCACCGCACAAGAGCTGTGAAACCGTCTACTATTCAGGAGCTTCGTTCACTGTTCCTCTGTGTGGTGTTTCCTTCTCCTGCTAATTCTGTGGGACGTCGCCAGCAACTATGCAAGGACTATTTTGATGGAGTTTATTATGCAAGTGCTCTGTTAATGTTCTCTGCGGGCTGAGCTTTTTTCTTAAGGCAGTCTGCGGCTACCGCAGCAGATGACTGAATGCGATCCCCGCGCGCTCCACTGTACCGCAGTGGTCTGTCCTGCCGTAAACCGTCGCACTGTTAACCAATCAAGGTGTCCTTACCGCCATATCCCTAAAATACACGCGAGTGCCCTTTCGCAGTAGGGCACGGCCTGCATCATTGAAATGGGGATCTTCGCTTCCTGACTTCTGCGGAGACATGCTGAAACCCACCCATATCTTCGAAGTCGACAAGCGACGTGAAAAGATCGCGGCATTAGGCGCCATATGTCCTAGCCCATTCTTTGAAAGTGGCAGTAAATCTGCCTCCGCAGAATGTTATGTAGAATAACGGCTCTTTTGTCCCTCGCGCTTCTTCCTTACGTTCCGTGTGGGCCTCCTGTAGACGGGGTTGCTCTGAGTCACTCAACGAGCACAAGCCCGTGCTGCGACCGTCGGGCTTCAGGTACTGGGCATCGCCACACACTGCGGCCGCTGGCCCCCGCCAGTCCTTTCTTTGTCTACTATTTCCTCGGCATGTATAGCGCACCGACAAAATGTGGATGCGTTTGTACAGCGTACTGCACGCAGGCGTAGAGACGGGTATTTAGGCCAACGGCAATGAGTTTGGCTCAGATAAGGTAATTTCTGCGTATCTATGCCCTCGATGGCCAGACATGCGCACTGCGTCGGCTTTCCTTCAAGTGAGTAGATACGGCAAGTTACGAACAACGCACGCCGCCTGCTTGCGACAAGATTCTGAAGTCCTCCGTAGATGTTTTCCATGTTTTGTTGGCAGATTACTTTACAATTTGCATTTTGTTCTGCATCCAAAGGCAGGAGCTTTGCATGTACCGTTGAAGATTGTGTCCGCTCTTTGGCGACTTGTCATGAAAAATAGCTGGATGCGGGACTACCGCAAGTCACGCTGAAATACTGGTCAGGCGTGCAGGTCGATGCCTAACGTTGTAGTCCGTTAACCTCCTTCAGAGTGAGGTACCTTCCGTCTATGTATATAGCGTACCGGACAAGTGCAAATCGTAAAGTGACTTGCGGCTTTTGGTGCTCCGATTTATTTACAGATCCATATGCAGCGTCTCCGCTTCATCTAGAGCCAAAACGTGCGTCAGGGTGATGCTTCTCTGGGTTTGCACCTCCGCTAAGTATTCCCTATACAACAAGGCTAACGTTCCCCTGCATTCACGGGGCGTGTTGCTGCTCGGCAGAAGCAATGGGAAGAAGCATCCGAGCCCCGCTGCTGGAGTGTTGCTTCCCACCGGCTCTGTATCCGCTCGCGAAGCATACTAAAGCTATCCGTATTGTGCAGCAACGCGATGCCAGATGCGGGAGGCGGTGTTGAACAGAAAACCACACTACTACACCTCTTAGCGTCTGTAAGGCCATCCACAGAGACAGCTGCTTTAGTATGAATGGCTGCATGGAAGTGTGACGGCGCTGCGCACTTGTAGACACTACAACGACATTGTGTACGTATGGAACTATGCTTTTGCTGAAAAGGTTGCTAATGCGTCTTCTCAGGGATACGTCAGTGAGAATGCTTATCTCTCACTAACGTACATGTAGGCTTTAAACGTGTCAAGTAGATATTGTAGGGCACAAAAAATGTACTCCGGCTCTCAAAGTACTTGATGCTTCCAAAGTAAAGTCGCATTCATGCCTTTGGATATGTGTGACCGTATATATATGCACTGTGGAACCTACTGTGCCGCACGCGATCAATACCATAGACTTATGGGGATGGATGCCGCATAGGTTCGATCTGGTACGAAGAATATTATACTGAATTATTTGCGTAGTCTTCGGGGATCGGAGACATGCAAAGCAAGTGCCCTCTAGGTGACTGTTACTTATTTAGTGTAGACTTACCCACCGTAACTGAGCGTGTCTTACGCGCTTGCCAGCTTTTCCAGCTTCGCAGTAGCTTTTCGTCTCAAGTAATAATCTGTATGCCTCTAAGGATGCTCTTGTCTCTCTGGGAGATTAGCTGCTTTTTCAGGAAAACCCTGTTGGGAGTGCCTTTTCTGAGAAGCGGCCGGGCCTCTTTGACTCAGCCCTGCAGTCAACTCGTGATTTGCTGTTTGTTACAGGGGATCCGCTTTTTCCAGCTGATCGGCATTATCACCTCCTTTTCCTGGTTCACGTGTGCTCAATCAGTGGGTACTGGACAATGGAAGATCCACTTGCCAGATCAGATACCCTACGCCGGCCGTAGGTTTGGGAAGGTTTTGCTCTTCCTGTTCTTTGTCGGTTTGGCGACACTCCAGACGACGCGCCGTTGCGCAGCATCAGCCACCCCAAGGGGCACTGTTACTGGCTCGTTCTCCGGATGGTCAAAATGTCCTTCACTGTAGCCTAACAGAGGCAGTCGGTTCACTATCGGCCGTGCTGAACGGGCGAGTAGAGCGAGGAAACCCTAAAAGATGCTGAAAACCCGCGTGTAAGCCCGGCAGCGGGCGGTCCGCCGACTGTGGAAAAGACAAGTGAGATAAAACAGCCATTCCTCCTCACGATGCCTGATCAGGAAACACTTCAAACGCCGACGGCAATGCTGCCACAGGGCGCTCGACGTAAAGCTATTCCTGAGTTTTTGCACTGCTTCGTCTCAGTGGAACGACTTCTGAAGGCGCGACACCGCCGACACAAGAGCAGATAACCGCGGAGAATGATGGTGCAGGAGGAAACCAGCCTGAAGACGCAGCGGTACAGGTGACAACAATTCGGAGACTGCTTGACCGGGGAAAGGAGTGCACGGGGCGCGTTACTGGCCTGCGTCCGCGCGGTCTTGCCTCGACGAGTTTCCGGGATTTTGCATACCACGAGCAACGTGCGATACAACGTCGGCGGATGGAGGACGAAGTTCTCAGCAGGCGCTGGGAAAGACGAACCCTGCAGCTTCGTCAGCGTTGGAAAGAGGCAACGCGCAAGCGATCAACCGTATCAACCCCGCGCCCAGAATCTGTGCAATTTCGTCGCATGGCTGCGGGCAAGGCGCCCAACCGGGCACCCCAGAAGGACGTTCCTACAGCATTTTAGGCTTGCCTCATCTCACCCTGAGAGACATTGAGTCGAGTAGGACAGAGGAGTCTGCTGGTGAATCTGACGGCGCTGAAGACCACTTAGCCTCGTTGTCAGACCGGGGCTTGAACAGCAAACTAGGAAACCTACGTCCGATACTCTGGTGGATACGTGTCTGCTTACGCGTGTACAATGATCGGTCGTAGACCCACTGACGAGGACGTGAGCATACAATAGCAACAATCAGAGTGATTCGGAGGTAGTCGCAAAGGCACCACACTGCCGGGCACGGCTCAACAAAGCTCGAGGGAGATGCTCTAGCACTTTTAGACTTTGAAAAGAAGCATACATACACAAGACAGCAGATGCAGGGGCCTTCGGGCCCCTACACGGCGCCAAACGAGACGCCCTAGAGCACCACTGAGTGAAAATGAGGCAGCGGTCGACAAACACTTGACGAGCCTGTGTGACCTGCGGATGGATTGCGCATACAGCATTCGACGGCACGTTTTTCGGGTTGTAATGTATTGACCGAATAACTCGTTTGTGTGCACGCATGTTCGTTTACACAAGCTAAGATATGCTCCCATATGGTGTGCATGTACGCTTGAAATGCTTAAAGAAGAGATGAATAAAGAGTCGCAGCACAGTATGTCGTCGTGTTTTGCGCTTGCAGGCTATCGTAGTCAACATAACATCGAGAAAACTCCCGAACGCGTGTTTCGAGGCGATATTCGATGGGCATGGTGGACACGAAGCTGCCCAATTCGCCGCGAAAAACGCTGCGCGCGCTATTTTGGTGAGCCCGAGTGCACGTTACCATGGCGTTGATATCTCTTCGTGCACAGCTCTTGGCGCTTGGGAATTGGTCTTCGATGACATTTCGCAGCCGTTCAGCAGCAGCGAAAGCAGATTTTGCAGGTAGCGATTTCGTTGTAGGTGGCATGTTTGGACGGTCTCTTTGTTCTGTTGAGCAACTGATTGTTGATACAGGACATCTTGACTCTTTGACGCGAAGTCAATCACAGATGCGTGTCTCAGCCTAGACGCTGCCATTCTTCAAAGTCCTGAAATAGGCCACTCCGGAGCAACTGGTATGTCCGTGGTGACAAACGTGCATACATCTACGTCTTTTAGCCGCGTTTGTGCGTACGCACGATTGCGTACACAACTGTAAATAGAAGAGCACAGTTATTCGTTAGGAAAGTGCGACGGTGCAGATTGCAAAGAATGTTTTAGCAGCCGTGAACGTAGCCTTAGTCTGTGAGAGATAACGTTCTCCATCAACAGTGACGGTTCCTCTGGGAATCGGGAAGGAGTGGGAAAGCGAGTATAAGGTAACGTGCGCTGCGTGTTTGAATTTGTATCACTGAGCTAGTACACACACTGGCGGAGCGACACAGAAGGTCAGTGCTGGTCCGCTCATTTTGGATCAGCGGTCGGGCAGTGAGCAGAGACGAGAAAAGCAGTCTAACAGGTCACTAGCAAACGGCAGACTGCTCCGTCTTTCTCTTATATGAACCTGCCGTAAGCGCGCCTGGAAGTGAGAACTGATCTGTGCAACGAATAGCCCCAAAGGTTCTTGTTGGTTTAAACTAGAACAAAACACATACCAGTGTGGGAAAAAGCAGCAAGCATCTTCTGCACAAGTACAGCTCTTCTGCTGAACATGCCGGTGCAACACATCCAGGGAAGGATGCGGGCATGAGCCTTGATGTTCTTGTGACCAATCGTTTGCATGGGGGAGTTTTTCGTCTTCATTGAACGCATCTTGGAGCCTAGGTAGTTACTGTCATTGGGCGGGAAATCGTACCAGAGCATGTCCCCATGTTCAGGACAGCCGCTGAGCTCATATGTCAAGACAAGCAGGAGAGGACTTCTCAGATCGAACGCTGCACATTGCCCACCCCGCCCTTCGGCGAAGAAAGTTAGGCTTGGCGTTGGGGAGAACCTTTTCAAATTGACGGTGGCGAACATAGGTACTGGATTGCACAATTGTGCAGCACCACTGATACGCCGCTCGCGATAACTACGCTGCTGTGTGCTGCCGCTAGTGTCCCGGCGTGGTTACCTGTGGGGAGTATATGTGTTTATCCGGCTCTTGTTACACTGCAGTGATGCAGAACGCGTATATCTAACATCGTGCGCACAGAGACGTGCGGCTACGATGAGTGTGCATTAATACAGATATGTGCTGCTGTGACCGTCTTGCTACAGGGGATTCCCGCGCGTTGCTCATCCATGCTTGGCGTGAAAGTACACTCGTCTATCGCGCGATCACAAGCCGAGCGTTGCAGCCGAAGCGCAGCGAATCATGGATAAGGCGGATTCATTGATTTCAGCGACACATTTCGAGTCAACGGAATCATGTCCCTGTCCCGAGCTTTTGGTGACGCGGTAAGGATGCATGCGATATCCATGGCAGGCAAAGTAACAGATGACCTAGTGGCATCGTCATCTTATATACTGTCGCCCTGGTCGTGAGTCCAATTTACTATATATAGCCCCCGTATCGGTGTTTCGTGCTAACCCTTTACGCGCTCGGTACCGTCTATTCGGGCCGCCTGCCGATAGTTGCGTTGCTGCAAGACCATTACACAACTGCAAAAGATCACTTCGCATTCTATAAGCTGAGTAAGTTTTGTCCTTATACTGTATGGCGCAACGAAACTCGTGTAGCCCCGGTGCGTGCTGCCCCTTAGGACATGAAGCAAAACCCTCATCAGCCGTTGAACAAACAGCTGATCACGGCTGTCCCCTGACGTGCGCTCGTTTGTGGCTCGGACGTCTGATATTCTTCTTGTCGCCTGTGATGGTAAGCTCTCCGCAGAAAGGCGAAACAGCTCTCCAACGGTCAACATAGGTATGGTTGGGAGAACGACATTACCAAGCATCAAATCAACAGTAAAACAATAGGGGATCCCACTTCTTGAAAGTATGCACGTCGAGCGTGCATACATTGGAAGCAAGTACTTGGCAGTTCTCGTGCATTTTCCACTCCTGCGGACTCAATATCTGAGCTAATTGTAAAGATCACTGCATTGACGGTGATTTAAACCGCGATGATCGGAAACAGGCATGACAGACTCAGCAGTTTCATGTGAGTCGCTTGTAGGACCACCGTGTGTGGGTGCAGGTCTTTATGAGCCGCGGAGATGACGCCTCAGTATGTTGCCAGCTTTATTCACAACGAATTACGTCACGATGGACGTCCCGAAAAAGTCCTTTCCGCTTACTGGATGCGGCTTTCGATCTCAATCAGGAGACAACATCAGCGCTGTACTCACCTTCTTCCGGGAGCGCCGTGCAATCAAGAAATAAAGAACTGCCATTGTTCCTGGAAGAGTGAGATACACGCGTTCTGATGACGCTGAGCCAAAGTAGGTTCTACATCTGCGGAGAACAATGTAGCTCAAACTGACACAAAGCGTGGAAGGGCAGCAGCTGACGGTTATCACTGGTACTGTCCTGTTGTGCTTGGGTGTGCAGTGGAGAAGAAGGTCGTTAATTGTAACTTAACGCAGGTAGGCCTCATTGTCTACGTGAAGAATAACTCTCGGAGGTGACACTTCTTGAAATAGTACCGAAGGCTGAGCTGCCCGAGTCGATTCTCTCTCAAAGTACGATGTTATTCGTGTAGGTGAAGGGCCTTAAAGAACCGACGTTCATCAGTATCGTAGTCTAAGTGTGCGTCAATCTATTTTGATATACGTGCATCTCCCACATCCCGGCCGTAGTGCGGGGAATGTCGTCGAAATGTCTTTTGATGGGAAGTTGTTACGACAGAAGGACGAAGGCATACGCGGGATTATGTCTCCATTTCTCAACCGAAGGAATACGACAAGTAGTAGACGCCAGCGTAGATGAAAAGGCGTTTAGAGTACCGGTTTTCCGGAAGGAAGTAAGGTTTACTGCGGGCGTAAGCCATTCTTCAGAGGTAGTTTCGTGTGTAGGACACAATTTCAAGTTCTGTCAGTGTTCGTTTTTAGATCTCATGGCAGCTGTGCTTTCCTTTTCTTTCGAGCGGAAGAGTTGATAGCAAGCAAAATAATGTGACCGGCGGCTGATTCGCAATATAACGCGTGAGACTGCTTATAGCCCACGCGAGCCGCATAAGGTGTCGTAGACACTCGGTTATTTTCTCATACCCTACCCTGCTGCGTGCAAATCAGGTAACGCACCACTGACCATCTCTGACGTACCCTTGCTTTTGTATTAATACGGTCGTTTCCCATACCCGCCCGTAGGCCGTATGAGTCGTAGGAAGTGGCAGAGAAACAGTGTGCAGGTTTTCGCTTGTTCATATGGCTCGTTATCGCTAACTTTGGGGAGGGGGGATGCGTTCTGTATCCGCATTCGGCCTCCTATGAGCACTACGCGAGCTTTCACCAACAGCATCCGGCGCACTTTATATTGGTGCACGTAGTGTGCTGGGTACGAGCTACCAGTAACGGCTCTTGTCGGACTTCCTGAGGGTGTACCTCGAAGGGCCGCTAATCTGGGAGCTCATGTTGATCGACATAAAAGCCGTGTCTCTTTTGTCAGAGGGTGCTTTAAAGTGGTGACATAGTTCGAGCTCGTGCAAGTATGACTGCCTTCTCAATTCTCCGTGCTGACGTGTTTCCTGCCCGGAAGGACGAAAATGGGTTTACGTCGCATACTTCTTGGTAGCGAACTGTCATTCCGGGTCGTGTATAGTGTATGTACATTGAGAAAAACGCTTATAAAGTCTGCAGACAATACGTAAGACTGTGAGAAAATCAAGGCTGCCTCAGTTGTGATGCTTCCCAAAGTCACGGTCCAGCGCCCACATGCACAAGACAGGCTACTCTGAGACACGGGTTTGGGAGCCCAAGGTGGCGTATTCACGTGGGAGCCAGAGGGCAGCATTAATGTATATACATATACATATATATATATATATATATATATATATATATAGCGGATGTCTACAGAAGGCCGCGGCGTGCGCGCGCGTCATCACGACACCAGCGAATGCTTGACCAACATATATTGCAGACTTGTCGTGCGCACCTTGTAACTGCAAAATATTGTCAGTGATGCCATGTACTCCGTCATCCTTATGAGGACTTTAGTCTCAAGGAGCGGGAAACATCTGCGTCTGAAAAACATGTGGGCCTCCTTGTTTGAGAGGACTGGCGAAGACCCCCTAGACGTGTGTTGAAGTCGTGCACCCCCTCCGTCGTTTCCTGGGGTCGTAAGCTCTCCCTGAGCAGACGCAGCGGGTGAACAAACTTCTTGCTGTCGACATTGGCAGCTACGTTAGTTTTTAGACAATGCAGCCCAAGTGTACGTATTATGGAACGGAGGAGAGGCCAACGGACATCAGGTCTGAAGGAAAAAGGCCTGAAGTAAGCGTGCGTCTTTCCGTGCAGGCACATGTACAGCGTCTCGCGCGCATCTACATGCTTAAGGTCGTAATCAATACCTATGCAGTCACATGAGTTGTTCGGTAGGATCAACATTTACGGTCACACCTTCTACTGAAGCGCCTTTCATGCGTTAAATTTCGGAACTAAACTGAAGATCTTAAAACTAGGCGCTGTCTTCCGATGCGGGAACAGCAGAGCTTCCCTTCTCGTGTGCAGCAATACTTATCCACTAAGCCTAGTACGAGCGACTTTCCTAAAACAGTGGTACATTTAATGACTTGCCTCCGTTAAAAAATGCCTTCCTCTTTTGCCGTAGTGTGCTTGTAGGCTTGCCAGTTTTCAGAAATACGTTAAAATCCCTGCCACGAACAACAACAGCAGAGGAGCCACAGAGACGCGATCGAATATGTTTCGTACAATAGCGTGGTTCTCAGCCCCGCGAACACCTGAGACTCCATTTTGCTTTGAAAAACTGGATGCCACGCTGTGGTGAAATCAGCGTGGTCGAGCAGCCGACGTCTTTCTGGTCAGCGCAGTAGTAACGCTTATCTCTTTGAACTATATATCACGGATGACTGGGCCAACATCGAAGTACGGTTTTGTGCGATGGTGAGGATATACTCGATCACAAAACAAGGTGCGAATGCAATCGTATAGACTTCCTCTTAGACATATAGCCATATGATAGATAGGGGCCCATTGTCGTAGTTTCGTGTATTATTGAGCACTTACAAAGGCGCATTCTCATCATTTTTGACTACCTCGTGCGAATTTGGGATGCATACCGTGAAAGATGATCGTTTAATTTTGCCGGGAGCAGGTAAACGCGCAGACGGAGGCTGAACAAAGGAGATAAGCTGTTTACCATTCGTTGCAGCGCAAGACATATGCATACCATTTCGGAGACTCACAGAAGCGCGATATCCACTAGAAAGTGAGCACCGTCTTGGCGCTACGTCCGCCCCGGATGATGCTGACGCGGATCGGAACAAAGTCGCACGCACTCGATCACATTGACCACTCAAGTTCACTGACCTATGACACCGCACTTCTATGTTGAATCATGAAACTCATAAACTGCAGTCACGGCCATTTACTGAAAACGTAAGTGATGTCGGTAACCACATACAGCGCGACTCCCCATCTGGGATATCCTCTTGAACATACTTATTAGTGGATTGTAGTCTTTGTAACATCCACTTGCATTCGAAAACAAGAAGACTCTGGAGCACCTAATCTTTTTAACTCTTCGATAAAGCACACCAACGAGCCCTCTGCTCAATGCAGGAAAAAAATTCGCGCCGTCTAGATTCAAGACCCCTAAGTCCTGCCTCTACGTAAGGTACCGCCATGGACGTGCACCGACATGATTGCCTTTCTGAAGTTAGATGCTTGCTAACAGAGAACTGGGGCACACACCGTCATAGAGGCGCACTATCGCGATTGCAATTTCTGAGGTCAGGTGCTTGCAGGCAGAGACCTGGGGCACTGTTAAATTGTTTGTCCTTTGAGTGTAATACCTTTGTACCGGTACCTCTTTACCCGTGCGCCATGGTCAGTTCTGGCTTGCATACAACATTTACCGAGTACGCAGTTCAACGCGTCTACAAAGATGCCTTACCATGCTAGTGCGGGCTGCTGTTTCCAGCACGATGTAAACGCTTCGAGGTCATGCACAGGAGCATCAAAGAGTGGGCAACGGTACGCACACGTACCGCTAATGCGTGTGCAACAAACAAAAGAATACACCAGTGAGCTAGAAAACGATAACCTCGTTGGTGTACCACTGCTATGTTTAGTATACCCGCTGGAATGGTGACAGTTTCGAAATTACCATGATTGCGTATGAGCTCATAACTGTAGAGCAACCAGCGTTCTTTTGAGCTAGAAAAACTGATAACCTCGTTAGTGTACCCTGCTATGTTTAGTATACCCGCTGGAATGGTGACAGTTTCAGAAATTACCATGATTGCGTATGAGCTCATAACTGTAGAGCAACCAGCGTTCTTTAGGTTGAGATGCGCACAACTTCCACAGGATAGTGTAAGTAATTCCCCACAACCGCTGCATGCTGGTCTTGCTTCGAGTGGCTATAAGAGCCCGTGAAGGAAAAGGCAGCCGGGAGACTGGATCACTCATTACCGTTAATTAGGTTAAACTACGCACAACCGGTCAGCTACCAGCTGGGCACAGCTTCGAGCTGCTGCGGGTGCTAATAACGCCACTGCCACACCCGGTACCAGTACGTTGTAACATATGCAACAAAAGATACGGCTTCTGTGGTAGGTCGAACGGCAGAAGGGCTCACGAAAGAAACTAGTTGCCGGCCGGTATCTGAAGGGAATGAAAATGTATCAGTGCTGCGTAGAGAGGCGAAGTGCTTGTCGACTGCAGCGTGTGCATGCCCAGAGATAAACAAAAGTAACGCTGTGGCAGACGCGGAACAAGCTCAATGTGTCCTGCTCCGTCACTATAAGTCGTTCTCAGCCATGCAGAAACAAGTTGACGCGGAATTACTGCTCGTTTTCCATTTTCTTTCTCTCTTACAGTCTGGCAGCCCCTGCGGAGTACGTTTGACGAAGAACGTCGCTGTATTTGACGCAGAATATGGATGCGGTGCAAAGTGTGTACACCATACACATATATACACATGCCGTATCCATAATTGCTTTCTCATTGGTAATCATCTAAACGATATCCCGAGTGACCAGTTATATCTCCATGACTCTGACATATTCGTGGCGCGTGTGCGAGCATGCCCGGTACAACCATTCTGCCATTTTGAACGATCTGCATCCCAGATATTGAGCTTGAGCCGTTTCGTCCGCATATAAAACATAGCGGTCTGCCTTAACTGTCTCCGCAGAAATCTCTGTTCTTGCTTCAGACGGACTTACGGTGTCCATCGTCCTCTGTCGAGCTTGTCGCGCAACGGCAACACACGCTTTGATTCCCCGGCCGCCTTTACTGCAAGTCATCCTTTGCAGACACCCTCAATAGCATCCTGTAGGGGTTCGGGGTCCAGGAAATTCGCTGGGTTTCCTATGTGGCTGACTCTTCGCTTCTTTCCTTTTTATCATTTTTTCTCTACGTAGCAAATGTCGATCCGCTTTGCGAACGCGATGATTTGAAAAGATTACTCCTTTCACACAGTGGAAAGTGTGCATGGTTGCATAGCACTTTCTTTTGGTCCTACGCGTATGTTTGCAAAGCAGCGTCCGCTGGCATTTACGTATTGCTTGTTCAAGTAGTGCAGCCTTCGGTGTGCGATTTTATCTCTTCACGTATGGTCGGATTTACGACGGCTGCAACTGCCTCATATCGAATATGCAGAAGCAGGAGGTTGTTGCTCATGATTCTGCTATTCGTCTACGCCGACAAAGAGCAGCGATAGGCGGAGAGACGGCTACCGATAAAGGATTGTACCGTGACCTGTCTTCGTTAAGATGCGGGAAAAGATAGCAGCAGCCGACGCGGGTGAAGACGGACGTCCCCTGCCTTGCGAGCTGGCGTCTCCAGGTGCATACTCTTTTTCACGCACAGCATGTTCGTTTCCCTATGCCCGACTTAAAGAGTTACGGGTAGTGCGTCGGTGAAGTTTCACAACAATGCTGGCGCCTCGCGCGAACGCCTGCAGAGGTGCGCCGGCGTCGGATCAGCAGTGGCGGCACCCCGCCACGCCCGACACAGAACGCAGAAAAGTCCACGTTTGAGACAGTGCGTTATAAAAGCCCCGATTTCTCTGGGTATTGTGCATCATCCGTAAGAATGATGCTGAAAGAATTTTTTGGTCTACAGTTTGACTTCAGCTGTATGAAGCTTCCTATATATAATATCTATTTGCTTGCGAGGCAGACGTAAATTATATGTTGCCACAATTCGGGTCGGCCGCTTCGTTCCTTGGGAAAAAAGGTTTTACCTAGTCGCCGGCAGTGAAGGAGGCGATGGCCATAGACACGACGACCGACTCAGAATTCAGTGTGCTGATGCCCGTAAAGCACTTCCGGTGTCAGCTGGAGCAGGCGTAGCAGGTTCTGTTTGTCTCTCACAGTCTCTCGTAGTATGCTGTGCTGCCGTCAGTCACCAGGGCATTGGACTGGGGCACCAGTTAAACGTTGTGCTGGCAGCGCTCTCGTGACTACTAGGTTTCAATCGTTTTTAAACGCATGAGCGCACCTCTGAATGCTGTTACTACGAACTCCAGCTTTCCGATGGTGGGCATGCTCCTGGATGATTTGCCTATATCTTGCTATTATTTCTTCTTTGTAGCTGACGGCGACGCACCCTTCCCTACCTGGAACTCTCCTGGTGCGCGCCTGGTGCTGCAGCGGTTGTGATGGACTTCTGCGTAGACTGTACCTCGATTGCTGCATATCTGCAATGAACCTGCGGACGCAATTCTTTGAATGACGACGTGACTGCTGCTACTGCCGTGCTACCTGAAGAAGAGACGCCTTATACACAGGATGTAGTAGTCTTTTGCAGATGGAGGTGGAGGAGGATTTACAGGCGGCGTCGGCGTCTTCTCTTCCGAGGATGGTGTACTCACAGGCAGGGCACGATGGCCTTGGGCAATACCTTGCACTGGAGGAGATGGAGCAGCAGGGACAGGGGCTGAATGCTGTTCTTAACCCGCTGACAGCTACATATTCGGCGGCTGTAAATGCTCCCGCTGATGCGGCCAGTGCAGTTCTTAGTGGCATCCGCCCTGTGCGCCTTCCTGGTGTAGCCACAGACTCCTCCAACTGCGGGGCCGACGTCCTTGGCCTACTAAAACGCCAGCAGTACCACTTCCCATAGGAGGCCCTCCTGGCGGTAAGCCCAGTTGCTACTGGGCAGCATCTATTTGCGAAGAGTGCAGCTCCTAAAGCTGCCGACATTATGGCTGATAATGCAGCACATGTCGTCGCTACTCGCCAGCGTTCAAGCAGGGATCCGACCGACAGTCTCCGTCCAGCCTCTGGGAGAAGACAGGTGGCTTCCGCATGCCGGTGAGGATTCGCGTAGCTACACGACCGGGCTTTCAAAAAAAAAAAAAATTCAGTTTTCGATGGCTCCTCGCTCGTGTGCGGATTCTATCACTGTGAAAATATTAGGAGAAAGATGATAGGCGCCTGCGTAGCCGGTTCTCAAAGGTACCTCAGTATCTGTGGCAGCGGGTAGGATCGCAGTGAGTTACGATATAGACATGAATCTTTTCTGCCGCCGCATGGACATTGTGAAGGACGATGCGCTACTGAGAAAAAAAGCTATTATCAGAGAAATCTTTCCACACTGCGGGCAAACCAAAATGTTTGGCGCAAATATTAGTGCCACACGGTCGAACTGCGTAGATAAGGCTCAGCGTTATATGTTCTCTATTTGTATATCTGTGTATACATATATATGTATATACAATTGTTTCTTAGTCAAATTCATTTGTGGATCTCGACTAGCTGGTCCATCTGAAGTACGCTCAGTCGGCGTAGGGGTCTCTGGCATATCGGTCTGTATTAGAAGATGAACGTTCCAGGTTCTCGTATGCCCTTATACTGTCATTCCTAATAACAAATGGTCTTGAGTGCTGCCATACGAGCTCCTCATGTCTTCGTGGAGTGTCTGTGCCGTTGCGGGGTTTTCGCATTTTTCTGGTACAAGCAGGTGGTGATGAGTGGAGTGAGCATGAGGAACGAGCTGGCGTAGTGAGTCGCGTGTTGCAGGTTTTGCGATGTGACGGCCTGTTGCGAGAGGCACGGGAAAGCGCTACAGGCGGCGCGTGCTGAAATGATGGACGTTGAGGTCGATTTCTGCGCAGCTGACGCCGACGATCCCTGCAGATAGGCCAAGGACGCGCATCGAGGAACGACAGCTGCTCCTGCAGCAGACGACGGTGGATTTTGCAACGGGGGTAGCACTTGGCACAGTAGGAAACACCGCACCAGGAAGCACAGCAGGAGCGGAGATGGAAGCAAAAGAGATGAATCACCAAGCTCGCGCTCTTTTGGAAGCTAAAACAGCAAGGAACAGCCAAGGTGGAGCATCCTATAAAGCACAAGCTGCAGTGGTGGCGCCAAATAGAAAAGTAACATTGTTTGAACAGACAGCTTCATCTACGGAGAGGAGGGAAGTGACTGGCGTTTCGTTGAGCGTGCCCGATATAAAAACATCTTTTGAGGCCCAACTGCTCCCACAAGTGGCCCCACTTCTATAGGTGCCACGGGCAATAGCACCAACAAAGCCAACTCGCAGACCGATGCGGGGGCAATTTGTTCAGGAAAGAGGAGACACGACGCACTGTGTGGATGAGAGGAGAGAGAAGCGAGGGCGACCTCCAAGACGATTGCAAAATCAGGGCGTTAAGAGCACTCATTCCGGAGCTTCTGGCAACCATTCCTGAATGGTTGGACGCCAAGCTAGATACGGGACGGTGAGACAAAGAACGACGATAGCAGGCGAGCGGAAAAGCCTGCAGCCAGTCGATAATAGAACACTCGGGCTCAAGTATGAAGCGAGAAGAAGAGAGTCACATGTTAACTGAACGGTAACAAGGAATTCATAACTGAATGAAAAATGTAGGAGAGGCGGCGGTGTCGGCAGATGATGGGTAGATATTTTCAAAACAGGCGTGGATCTGCAAGTTTACAGGTTAACATAGACATGTTTCTCACACGGATTAGTAAAGGGCTGCACATATCGGTGTGCCGCCACGCTGCATATTCGACTTGCACTGAGCTCACATTACAGTGTCTCGACACCGAGTTTTGATGCCATAAGCGCCTCCCGTTTAAGTGTGCATTTATTTTCGACGGCCTCCTGCTACCTTCTTTACCATTCTTCACTTCAAGTCAATGCATACAGTTACATGTTTCGCATTTCTTTCTCCACATTCTCGCCAATGCCCTCGACTGAACGGCGCAGGTTCGTCAGGAACTGAGGACTGCCTTGACGCGTGTCAACAGGCAGCTGCGTGGGGACAAGCATATGAGGATAGAAGGCACCTTTAGAGGGTATCTATACCGCCGGGATTACCACAGTTCTACAAACAGATGTCTTGGAGGCATAGTCTGCGGCCTTCCAGGCAGCACTTGACGAACAGACACACAAGTGTGTTTTCCCCGGCGTGACGTGAAGTTGACGTCATTCAGCTGAGGGCATCCATGAAAATGTGGTGAAAAGAAATGCGAAAAAATGTGTCAGTGTGGGTTGACTTGAAGTGAAATACGATCAGAAGGTAGCGGGAAATCGTCGAAAATAAGTGCACGCACTCAAAGGGGAGGCGCTACGACAAAAGCTCGATGTCATGGCACTGTGATGTGGGGTTAGTGCAGCCGAGACATTTGATTCAAGTCAGTATTTAGCGTGTTTGCACATTGGTACGTGGATGCATATACGCGTATGAGGACGGATTTAGATAGTAATACACAGTACACACCCAACCGGAACAGCCCTCTTTACGCACATGTATTGTAGAACCACTGTTTCACACAGTCGCGCAACTGTAAGGATACGCGTTGTAGGCATGAGATCTTATTCTACGTGGTTCGGGGCTGGCTCGAGGTTCAGGGATAGTCGTTTTAATTTGTCTTGACCGGTTGTAAGGATTACTGTTTCTTTGTAGAGAAGCTACAGGGCTACAGTACGCGCAGTAGCGAGACTCTGTGCATATCCGTAGGAGGAGGACGTCAGGATGAGGCTCTTAGAAGGAATGCTGAAGTCGAATGTGAGATCTCTTTGTCTTATGGAAGGCGTCGGGGACATTCACTGCGACCTCTTCCAACGTGCATGTGCAGTGTGCAAACGTGGTGAGTGTGTCCGTGAACTTTTCCGTGCATATAGTGTCCTTTTGTTTGCATAGAAGGGCGAATGGCTGGGGTTCCAAAAAATTCTTCCGGAGATTTTGAGACAGCGCTTCGGATTCACAGGAGATGACCTTTATAAGGTATGTATTTGGTCGCGAACAGATGCAGGCTTGGCAAGTCATGATTCAACGCCTCACGCAGCAGCTTCTTTTCTTCAGCGCCGTCAGGTCATAATTTGCGATTTTGGGTCAAATATTTCGGGTCCGTGCGCCGATATCTAGCGTGCTGGAGGGACGCATATACAAACGTCCAAACCCGTCGGCTACACAGTGTTATAGACATGCGTGTGTGACCGGAATATACGCTTGTAGTACAGAAGACAAGAGCCTCGGATATTGGCTAGCGATTCGTGGTAACACGGCGGAGCAACTTCCTTTCCCGAAATAACATGACAAGAGCGAATGGCCATAGAAGAAATCTAAACACGGTATCTACTTTGTTTGTTTCAAAACTCGGTGCGGAGTCACCGTGGAGAACAAAATGCTTCCGCATACTCCTAAAGTTAGCATCGGTGTCTCCCAGTGCAGTCAACGCGATAGCGATAAAGAGAGAAAGTCAGTGATCGCACATGCAATGGCGCACATCCTTGGGGTCAGGCAAGGGAATATGAATCAAAGATAGTGTGCATAATGATTACTTTATCGCAGTTTTTAGGTATTTCTACATCGTACAGTATCGCCGCGTCTGACCCTTCTTCTTCACAATGCACCTCATGTTCTTGAATATGCGGAAGGCCCATTCTGTTGGAAAGGCATCAGACGGACATCCGCCATGGGAAGCGAACACGTTGTTGCTGTCCTCCGCAGAGACCGAGCATTCGTACGCTGGTCCGTGCTATTCCAAGCAGCACGGCGCGCCGAGGGAAGCGATTCTTTCCCTAGGGCCAAGGAGAATCAGCGGGAAGAAGCAGCAGCAACTCCCGTAATGAAAAAGCACAGGCGCAGCAGCAGTTCCAAGTGCAGGTCCTGCAACCAGAGAAAGAACTGCAGCAGCCGCCAAGGCAACAGAACAACAGGGGCAGATCTGGGTGTTCATCGACGAGCGCGTGAAAAACAACCGCCGAAGTCTGCCCTCGTAATCAACAACAGTTTCAGGAGCGTTGCCACACGTCGGAGGCAATGGACATTGACGGGGGAAGCGACGGATTTCATCC
>JAEOAE010000170.1:0-26052 GCA_036365155.1 Meriones psammophilus
TGTGCTTTGAGGTCATTTCTGCTGGAAGCGGGTTTTTAAGTGCTTTGGTATCCTTTCTTTGGAAGCAGGTTTTAAGTGTCTGGAGTCATTTTGTTGAAGTGGGTTTTAGTGTTCTGGTATCCTTCGTTGGAAGCGGTTTTTTAAATGATCTGTGTCCTTTCATTGAAGCGGGTTTTTAAGTGCTCTGAGTCATTTCATTGGAAGCAGGTTTGTAAGTGTTCTGAGTCATTTCTTTGAAGCAAGGTTTTAGGTGCTCTGGAGTCATTTTTTGGAAGCTGTTTTTAAGTGATCTGGTGTCCTTTTTCGTTGGAAGCTGGTTTTTAAGTGCTTTGGGTTCATTTTGTTGGTAGTGGGTTTTAAGTGCTCTGGAGTCATTACCTTGGGAACAGATTTTTAAGTGCTCTAGAGTCATTTAGTTGGTAGCTGATTTTTAAGTGCTCTGGATTCTTTTAGATTTGAAGCGGTTTTTAAGTGCTCTGCAGTCATTTCATTAAAAGCAGGTTTTTAGTGCTCTGGAATCATTTTTTTGAAACAGGGCTTATGTACTTTGAGGTCATTTCTTTTGGAAGCGCTTTTTTAAGTGCTCTGAGTTGTTTGTTTGGAAGTGGGTTAGTAAGCACCCTGATTCATTTCTGTTTGAAAGGGTTTTTATGTGCTCTGAGGTCATTTTTTTGGCAGCGTGTTTTTAAGTGTTCTGGTGTCCTTTCTTTGAAGCAGGTTTTTAAGTCTTCTGGTATCCTTTCGTTGGTATCAGGTTTTTAAGTGCTCCAGAGTCATTTCTTTGGAAGCAAGGTTTTAAGTGCTCTGAGTCATTTGTTGTAAGTTGGTTTTTAAATGTTCTGGTATCCTTTCGTTTGGAAGCAGTTTTTAAGTGCTCTAGAGTCATTTCGTTGTATGTTGGTTTTTAAGTGCTCTGGGGTCATTTCGCTGAGCGGGTTTTTAAGTGCTCTGAGTCATTTTCTTGGAAGCGGTTTTAAAGTGCTCTGGAGTCTTTTTGTTGGAAGTGGGTTATTAAGTGAACTGAGTAATTTTTTGAAGTGGTTTTAAGTGCTCTGTAGTCATTTCCTTGAAGCGGTTTTTGATTGCTCTGGTGCCATTTATTCAGAAGCAGTTTTTAAGTGCTCTGAGTCATTTTGTTGCAAGCGGTTTTAAGTGCTCTGGAGTCTTTTCGTTGGAAGCAGGTTATTAAGTGAACTGGAGTCATTTCGTTGGAAGCTGGTTTTTAAGTGCTCTGAGTCATTTTGTTGCAAGCGGTTTTTAAGTGCTCTGAGTCATTTCGCTTTGCAAAGCGTTTTTTACATACTTCTCCGACATTTCACTGGAAGCGAGTTTTTAAGTGCTCTGCAATTATTTTTTAGAAGCGGGTTATAAAGTGAACTGAGTCATTTCTTTGAAGCGGGTTTTAAGTGTTCTGGAGTAATTTCAATGGAAACAGGTATTTCTGTGCTCTGAGGTCATTTCCTTTAAAGCGAGTTACTGTATACTGTATAGATATTTCGTTGGATGCGGGCTTTTAAGTGCTCTGGAGTCATTTCCTTTGAAGCTGGTTTTAATTGCTCTGGAGTCATTTATTGCAAGAGGGTTTGTAAGTGCTCTGAGTCATTTCTTTGAAGTGGGTTTTTAAGTGCTCTGAGTCATTTCATTGCAAGCGGTTTGTACATACTTCTCAGACATTTCACTGGAAGTGGGTTTTTAAGTGCTCTGAGACATTTTGTTGCAAGCGGGTTCTAAGTCCTCTGGATTCTTTTCTTTAGAAGTGGGTTACTGTTTAACTGAGTCATTTCTTTGGAAGCAGGTTTTTAAGTGCTCTGAGTCATGTCATTGAAGGGATTTTTTGTGTGCTCTGAGGTCATTTCTGTTTAAAGCTTAATTATTATATACTGTGTAGACATTTCGTTGACGCTGG
Source organism: Meriones psammophilus (assembly GCA_036365155.1). NCBI lineage: Eukaryota > Metazoa > Chordata > Mammalia > Rodentia > Muridae > Meriones > Meriones psammophilus. The sequence goes on from JAEOAE010000170.1 coordinate 1,907, forward strand.
TTTTGAAGTGCTCTGAGTCATTTTTTTGAAGCGGGTTTTTACTTGCTCTGAGTCATTTATTCGAAACGGGTTTTTAAGTGCTCTGAGTCATTTCTTTGGTAGTTGGGTATTAAGTGCTTTGGTGTCGCTTTTTGTTGCAAGCAGGTTTTTAAGTGCTCTGGAGTCTTGTCGTTGAATCAGGTTATTAAGTGAACTGGAGTCATTTCCTTGAAGCAGTTTGTAAGTGCTCTGGAGTTATATTGTTGCAAGCGGGTTTTAAGTGCTCTGGCGTCTTTTCATTGAATCGGTTATTAAGTGCTCTGAGTCATTTCGTTCCATGCGGTTTTTATATACTTCTCAGAATTTCACTGAAGCAGGTTTTAAGTGCTCTGCAATCATTTCGTTGGAAGCAGGTTATAAAGTGAACTGGAGTCATTTCGTTGGAAGCTGGTTTTTAAGTTCTCTGAGTCATGATGTTGGAAGCAGGTTTTTAAGTACTCTAGAATCATTTCGTTGGAAGGGTCATAAGTGTTCTGAAGTTGCTTGTTGCAAGTGGGTTTTTAAGTGCTCTGAGTCTATTCCTTGGAGCGTGTTTTTAAGTGCTGTGGAGTCATTTCCTTGCAAGCAGGTTTTTAAGTGCTCTGGAGTCATTTCCTTGAAGCGGGTTTTAAGTGCTGTGGAGTCATTTCCTTGCAAGCGGGTTTTTAAGTGCTCTGTGTCATTTTGTTGCAAGTGGTTTTTACATACTTCTCAGACATTTCACTGGAAGCAGGTTTTTTAAGTGCTCTGAGTCATTTCTTTGGAAGCAGATTTTAAGTGCTCTAGAGTCATTTTCGTTTGGAAGGGTTTTTTAATTGCTGTGGAGTCATTTCGATTTAAGCGGGTTTTAAGTGCTCTGAGTCATTTCGTTGTAAGCAGGTTTTTACGTGTTCTGGTATCCTTTCGTTGTAAGTTGGTTTTTAAGTGCTCTGGGGTCATTTCGTTGAAAGCGGGTTTTAAGTGCTCTGAGTCATTTCCTTGAAAGCGGTTTTAAGTGCTCTGAGTCATTAAGTTGAAGCGGGTTTTTAAGTGCTCTGATTTCATTTTGAGGAAACGGGTTTTTATGTGCTCTGAGGTCATTTCGTTGTAAGCGTGTTTTTAATTGCTGTGGCATCACCGCTTAAAGCAGGTGTTTAAGTGCTCTGAAGTCATTTCGTTGGAAGCGGCTTTTTAAGTGCTCTGAGTCGTTTGGTTGGAAGCGGGTTTGTAGGTACCCTGATTCATTTCAAGGGAAACGTTTTTTACGTGCTCTGAGGTCATTTTTTGGGAAGCATGTTTTTAAGTGTTTTGGTGTCCTTTCTTTGAAGCAGGTTTTTAAGTCTTCTGGTATCCTTTCGTTGGTAGCAGGTTTTAAGTGCTCTGGAGTCATTTTTGGAAGCGAGTTTTTAAGTGCTCTGGAGTCATGTCGCTGGAAGCAGGTTTTAAGTGCTCTGAGTTATTTCGTTGGAAGAGGGTTTTTAGTGCTCTGAGTCATTTTGTTGGAAGCTGGTTTTTAAGTGCTGAGTCATTTCTTTGGAAGCAAGGTTTTAAGTGCTCTCGAGTCATTTCGTTGGAAACAGGTTATTAAGTGTTCTGGTGTCCTTTCATAGCGGGTTTTAAGTGCTCTGAGTCATTTCTTTGGAAACGGGTTTATGTGCTTTGAGGTCATTTCATTGGAAGCGGTTTTTAAGTATCCTGGTGTCCTTTTGTTGGAAGCGGTTTTTAAGTGCTCTGAGTCATTTCGTTGAATCGGATTTTTAAGTCCTCCGAGTCCTTTGGTTGGAAGCGGTTTGTACCCTGGATTCATTTTGTTGAAACGGTTTTTATGTGCTCTGAGGTCATTTTTTGGCAGCGTGTTTTTAAGTGTTCTGTGTCCTTTATTTGGTAGCAGATTTTTAAGTGCTCGGAGTCATTTCTTTGGAAGCAAGGTTTTAAGTGCTCTGGAGTCATTTCGAAGGTTTTGTAGCGTGTTTTTAAGTGTTCTGGTATCCTTTCGTTGGAAGCAGGTTTTAACTGCTCTAGAGTCATTTCATTGAAGCATTTTTTTAATTGCTGTGGAGTCATTTTGTTTGCCGGTTTTTAAGTGCTCTGGAGTCATTTCGTTTGCTGCTGGTTTTTATGTGTTCTGGTGTCCTTTCGTTGTAAGCGGTTTTTAAGTGCTCTGGAGTCATTTTGTTGGAAGTGGTTTTTAAGTGTACTGGTATCCTTTTTTGTTGAAGCGGGTTTTTAGGTGCTCTGGTGTCCTTTCATTGGAAGCGGGTTTTTAAGTGCTCTGGAGTCATTTCGTTGTAAGCTGGTTTTTAAGTGTTCTGTATACTTTGGTTGAAGCAGGTTTTTAAGTGCTCTTGAGTCATTTCTTTTGCCGGGTTTTAAGTGCTCTGAGTCATTTCGTTGGAAGCAGGTTTTAGTGCTCTGGAGTCATTTAGTTGGAAGCGGGTTTTAAGTGCTCTGAGTCATTTATTTGGAAGCAAGTTTTTAAGTGTTCTCGAGTCATTTTGTTGGAAATGGTTTTTAAGTGTTCTGGTGTTCTTTCTTTGAAGCGGTTTTTAATTGCTGGAGTCATTTTGTTGAATCGGGTTTTTAAATTCTCAGGAGTCATTTTTTTGAAGCGGGTTTTTAAGTGCTCTGAGGCATTTTGTTGAAGCGGGTTTTAAGTGCTCTGAGTCATTTTGTTTGAAGTGGGTATGTAATTACTCTGATTCATTTCTTTGGAAACGTTTTTTACGTGCGCTGAGGTCATTTTTTTGAAGCGGGTTTATAAGTGTTCGGGTGTCCTCTCCTTGAAGTGGGTTTTAAGTGCTCTGGAGACATTTCGTTGGAAGAGGGTTTTAAGTGTTCTGTGTCCTTTAGTTGGAAGTGGGCTTTTAAGTGCTCTGGGGTCATTTCTTTGAGTTGGGTTTTTAAGTGCTCTGATTCATTTCCTTGAAGCAGGTTTTAAGTGCTCTGGAGTCATTTCTTTGGAAGCGGGTTTTTAAGTGCTCTGAGTCATTTCGTTGGAAGTTGTTTTTAATTGCTGTGGAGTCATCTCCTTTTTTGCGGGTTTTAAAGTGCTCTGGAGTCATTTAGTTGGGCGTTTTTAATTGCTGTGAGTCATTTTGTTCTAAACGTGTTTTTAATTGCTGTGGAGTCATATCGTTTTAAGCGGGTTTTTATGTGCTCTGAGTCATGTTGTTGGTGGCGGGTTTTAAGTGTTCTGGTATCCTTTCGTTGGCCGGGTTATTAAGTGCTCTGGACTCATTTTCGTTGGAAGCGGGTTTTTAAGTGCTCTGAGTCATTTCATTGCCAGGGCATTTTTAAGTGCTCTGGAGTCTTTTCGTTGGAAGCAGGTTATTAAGTGAACTGGAGTCATTTCGGAAGCGGGTTATTAGTGCTCTGAGTCATTTCATTGGAAGCAGGTTTTTAATTGCTCTGAGTCATTTCTTTAGAAGCTGGTTTTCAAGTGCTCTGGAGTCATTTTGTTGCAAATGGTTTTTGTGTGCTGTGCTCTCATTTTGTTGGAAGCAGATCATAAGTGTTCTGGAGTTGTTCATTGGAATCGGATTTTTAAGTGCTCTGGACTCATTTCGTTGCAAGTGGGTTTCTAAATACTTTTCAGACATTTCACTGGAAGTGGGTTTTTTAAGTGCTCTGGAGTCATTTCTTTGGAAGCAGGTTTTTAAGTGCTCTGGAGTCATTTCGTTGGAAGCGGGTTTTTATATTCTTCTCAGACATTTCATTGGAAGCAGGTTTTTTAAGTGCTCTGGAGTCATTGTGTTGCAAGAGGGTTTTTAAGTGCTCTGGAGTCATTTCATTGGAAGCGGGTTATTAAGTGAACTGGAGCCATTTCTTTGGAAGCGGGTTTTAAGTGCTCTGGAGTCATTTCATTGGAAGGGAATTTTGGTGTGCTCCGAGGTCATTTCGTTTAAACCGAGTTATTATATACTGTGTAGACATTTTGTTGGACGCAGGTTTTTAAGTGCTCTGGAGTCATTTCCTTGTAAGCTGGTTTTTAAGTGCTTTGGCGTCATTTTGTTGCAAGCGGCTTTTTAAGTGCTCTGCAGATTTTCTTTGAATCGGGTTATTAAGTGAACTGAGTCATGTCTTTGGAAGCTGGTTTTTAAGTGCTCTGGAGTTATTTTGTTGCATGCGGGTTTTACGTGCTCTGGAGTCTTTTCTTTGTAATTGGGTTATTAAGTGCTCTGGAGTCATTTCGTTCCAAGCGGTATTTACATACTACTCAGAATTTCACTGGAAGTGTGTTTTTAAGTGCTCTGCAATCATTTTTTGAAGCGGGTTATAAAGTGAACTGGAGTCATTTCGTTGGAAGCTGGTTTTTAAGTTCCTGAGTCATGATGTTGGAAGCATGTTTTTAAGTACTCTGAGTCATTTCGTTGGAAACGGGTCCTAAGTGTTCTGAAGTTGCTTGTTGCAAGTGGATTTTTAAGTGCTCTGAGTCAATTCCTTGAAGGGTTTTTAAGTGCTCTGAGTCATTTCCTTGAAAGCAGGTTTTTAATTGCTCTGAGTCATTTCCTTGCAAGCCGGTTTTGAAGTGCTCTGAGTCATTTCCTTGGAACCGGTTTTTAAGTGCTCTGGTGTCATTTTGTTGCAAGCGGGTTTTTTACATACTTTCTCAGACATTTCACTGGAAGCAGGTTTTTTAAGTGCTCTGAGTCATTTCTTTGGAAGCAGGTTTTAAGTGCTCTGGAATCATTTCCTTGAAGGGGTTTTTAGTTAATCTGAGTCATTTATTCTGAAGCGGGTTTTTAGTGCTCTGTAGTCATTTTTTGAAGCAGGTTTTTAAGTGTCTGGAGTCATTTCTTTGCAAGCTGGGTTTTACATACTTTTCAGACATTTCACTGGAAGTGTGTTTTTAAGTGCTCTGAGTCTTTTTTTAGCTGGTCATAAGTGTTCTGAGTTGTTTCATCAAGTGGGTTTTAAGTGCTCTGGAGTCAATTCTTTGAAGCGGGGTTTTTAAGTGCTCTGAGTCACTTAGTTGGAAGCGGTTTTTAATTGCTCAGGAGTCATTTCATGGCAAGCAGGTTTTGAAGTGCTCTGGAGTCATTTCCTTTGAACCGGTTTTTAGTGCTCTGACTCATTTCGTTGGAAGCGGGTTTTTAAGTGCTCTGAGTCATTTCATTGCCAGGGCGTTTTTAAGTACTCTGGAGTCTTTTCGTTGGAAGCAGGTTATTAAATTAACTGGAGTCATTTCGTCTGCGGTTTATTAAGTGCTCTGAGTCATTTCATTGGAAGCAGGTTTTTAATTGCTCTGAGTCATTTCTTTAGAAGCTGGTTTTCAAGTGCTCTGGAGTCATTTTGTTGCAAATGTTTTTTATGTGCTCTGCTGTCATTTTGTTGGAAGCAGATTTTAAGTGTTCTGGAGTTGTTCGTTTGAATCGGGTTTTTAAGTGCTCTGGACTCATTTCATTGCAAGTGGGTTTCTAAATACTTCTCAGACATTTCACTGGAAGCGGGTTTTTAAGTGCTCTGGAGTCATTTCTGTTGGAAGTGGGTTTTTAAGTGCTCTGGAGTCATTTCATTTGCAAGTCGGTTTTTACATACTTTTCAGACATTTCACTGGAAGTGGGTTTTTAAGTGCTCTGGAGTCTTTTCGTTTGTTAGCGGGTCATAAGTGTTCTGAGTTGCTTCTTCATTCAAGTGGGTTTTAAGTGCTCTGGAGTCAATTCCTTGAAGCGGATTTTTAAGTGCTCTGAGTCATTTCCTGGCAAGGGTTTTGAAGTGCTCTGGAGTCATTTCGTTGGAAGCGGTTTTAAGTGCTCTGGAATCATTTCCTTGAAGGGGTTTTATTTGCTCTGGAGACATTTATTCTGAAGGGCTTTTAGTGCTCTGAGTCATTTCTTTGAAGCAGGTTTTTAAGTGTCTGGAGTCATTTCGTTGCAAGCGGGGTTTTACATACTTTTAAGACATTTCACTGGAAGTGGGTTTTTTAAGTGCTCTGGAGTCATTTTGTTGCAAGCGGGTTTTTAAGTGCTCTGGAGTCTTTTCGTTGTTAGCGGGTCATAAGTGTTCTGGAGTTCCTTCTTCAAGTGGGTTTTAAGTGCTCTGAGTCAATTCCTTGAAGCGGAGTTTTTAAGTGCTCTGGAGTCACTTCGTTGGAAGCGGGATTTTAATTGCTCTGGAGTCATTTCCTTGCAAGCGGGTTTTTAAGTGCTCTGGAGTCTTTTCGTTGTTAGCGGGTCATAAGTGTTCTGGAGTTCCTTCTTCAAGTGGGTTTTAAGTGCTCTGGAGTCATTTCCTTGAACCGGTTTTTAGTGCTCTGACTCATTTCGTTGGAAGCGGTTTTTAAGTGCTCTGAGTCATTTCATTGCCAGGGCGTTTTTAAGTACTCTGAGTCTTTTCGTTGGAAGCAGGTTATTAAATGAACTGAGTCATTTTTTCAAGCGGGTTATTAAGTGCTCTGGAGTCATTTCATTGGAAGCAGGTTTTAATTGCTCGGGAGTGATTTCTTTAGAAGCTGGTTTTCAAGTGCTCTGAGTCATTTTGTTGCAAATGGTTTTTATGTGCTCTGCTGTCATTTTGTTGGAAGCAGATCATAAGTGTTCTGAGCTGTTCGTTGAATCAGGTTTTTAAGTGCTCTGACTCATTTCGTTGCTAGTGGGTTTTTACATACTTCTCAGACATTTCACTGGCAGCGGGTTTTAAGTGCTCTGAGTCATTTCCGCAAGCCGGGTTTTTAAGTGCTCTGGAGTCATTTCACAGCGTGTTTTTAATTGCGATCGAGTCATTTCGTTTTGCCGGTTTTTAAGTTCTCTGAGTCATTTCATTGCAATCGGGTTTTTAAGTATTTTGGTATCCTTTCGTTGGAAGTAGGTTTTAAGTGCTCTGAGTCATTTCTTTGGAAGCGGCTTTTTTAAGTGCTCTGGAGTCGTTTGTTTGAAGCGGGTTTGTAAGTACCCTGGATTAATTTCATTGGGAACGGTTTTTATGTGCACTGAGGTCATTTTTTGGGAAGCATGTTTTTAAGTGTTTTGGTGTCCTTTCTTTGAAAGCGGGTTTTTAAGTCTTCTGGTATCCTTTTCGTTGGTCGCAGGTTTTAAGTGCTTTCGTTGGTAGCAGGTTTTAAGTGCTCTGAGTCATTTCGCTGGAAGCAGGTTTTTAAGTGCTCTGAGTCATTTCGTTGGAAGCAGGTTTTAGTGCTCTGGAGTCATTTCGTTTGGAAGCTGGTTTTAAGTGCTGAGTCATTTCTTTGGAAGCAAGGTTTTAAGTGTCTCGAATCATTTAGATGGAAACAGGTTATTAAGTGTTCTGGTGTCCTTTCGTTGGAAGCAGGTTTTTAAGTGCTCTGGAGTCATTTCTTTGGAAACGGGGATTACGTGCTTTGAGGTCATTTCATTGGAAGCGGGTTTTTAAGTGCTCTGGAGTCATTCCGTTGGAACGGTGTTTTTAATTGCTGTCGATTCATTTCGTTTTAAGAGGGTTTTTAAGTGCCCTGGAGTCATTTCATTGAATCGGTTTTTAAGTCTTCTGGTATCCTTTCGTTGGAAGTAAGTTTTTAAGTGCTCTGGAGTCATTTCTTTGTAATCGGCTTTTTAAGTACTCCGGAGTCCTTTGGTTGGAAGCGGGTTTGTAAGTACCCTGGATTCATTTTGTTGGAAAAGGTTTTTTATGTGCTCTGAGGTCATTTTTTTGGCAGCGTGTTTTTAAGTGTTCTGGTGTCCTTTCTTTGGAAGCAGGTTTTTAAGTCTTCTGGTATCCTTTCGTTGGTAGCAGGTTTTTAAGTGCTATGGAGTCATTTCTTTGGAAGCAAGGTTTAAAGTGCTCTGGAGTCATTTCGTTGTAAGCGGGTTTTTAACTGTTCTGGTATACTTTCGTTGGAAGCAGGTTTTTAAGTGCTCTAGAGTCATTTCTTTGGAAGTTTTTTTTTTTTAATTGCTGTGGAGTCATTTTGATTTAAGCAGGTTTTTAAGTGTTCTGGATTCATTTCGTTAGAAACGGGTTTTTATGTGCTCTGAGGTCATTTCGTTGGAAGCGTGTTTTTAATTGCTGTGGCATCACTTCATTTAAAGCGGGTGTTTAAGTGCTCTGAAGTCATTTCTTTGGAAGCGGGTTTTTAAGTGTTCTGGTATCCTTTCGTTGGAAGCGGGTTTTTAAGTGCTCTTGAGTCATTTCGTTGGAAGAGGGTTTTTAAGTGTCCTGGTGTCCTTTCGTTGGAAGCAGGTTTTTAAGTGCTCTGGAGTCATTTTGTTGGAAGTGGGTTTTTAAGTGTTCTGGTATTCTTTCTTTGGAAGCGGGTTTTTAAATGTTCTGGTATCCTTTCGTTGGAAGCGGGTTTTTAAGTGTTCTGGTGTCCTTTTGTTGGAAGCAGGTTTTTAAGTGCTCTGGAGTCATTTTGTTGGAAGTGGGTTTTTACGTGTTCTGGTATCCTTTCGTGGAAGCGGGTTTTTAAATGTTCTGGTGTCCTTTCATTGGAAGCGGGTTTTTAAGTGCTCTGGAAACATTTCGTTGTAAGCGCGTTTTTAAGTGCTCTGGTATCCTTTCGTTGGAAGCAGGTTTTTAAGTGCTCTGGAGTCATTTTGTTGGAACTGGGTTTTTAAGTGTTCTGGTATCCTTTCGTTGGAAGCAGTTTTTTAAGTGCTCTAGAATCATTTCGTTGTAAGCGGGTTTTTAAGTGCTCTGGGGTCATTTCGTTGAAGGCGGGTTTTTAAGTGCTCTGGAGTCATTTCCTTGGAAGCGGGTTTTTAAGTGCTCTGGAGTCATTTCGTTGGAATCGGGTTTTTAAGTCTTCTGGTATCCTTTGGTTGGAAGCGGGTTTTTAAGTGCTCTTGAGTCATTTCGTTGGAAGTGGGTTTTTAAGTGTTCTGGTATCCTTTCGTTTTAGCGGGTTTTTAAATGTTCTGGTATCCTTTCGTTGGAAGCGGGTTTTTAAGTGTTCTGGTGTCCTTTCATTGGAAGCGAGTTTTTAAGTGCTCTGAGTCATTTCGTTTGTAAGCGGGTTTTAAGTGTTCTGAATCCTTTCGTTGGAAGCAGGTTTTTAAGTGCTCTAGAATCATTTCGTTGGAAACGTTTTTAATTGCTGTGAGTCATTTCGATTTAAAGCGGTTTTTACGTGCTCTGGAGTCATTTCGTTGTAAGCTGGTTTTTATGTGTTCTGGTGTCCTTTCATTGTAAGAGGGTTTTTAAGCGCTCTGGAGTCATTTCGTTGGAAGCAGGTTTGTAAGTGCTCTGGAGTCATTTCTTAGGAAGCAAGGTTTTAGGAGCTCTGGAGTCATTTCGTTGGAAGCAGGTTTTTAAGTGCTTTGGGGTCATTTCGTTGGAAGTGGGTTTTTAAGTGCTCTGGAGTCATTACTTTGGAAACAGTTTTTTTTTAACTTCTCTGGAGTCATTTTGTTGGTAGCTGGTTTTTAAGTGCTCTGGATTCATTTCGTTGGAAGAGGGTTTTTAAGTGCTCTGGAGTCATTTCGTTGAAAGCGGGTTTTTAGTGCTCTGGAATCGTTTTTTTGGAAGCGGGTTTTTAAGTGTTCTGGATTCATTTCGTTGGAAACGGGTTTTTATGTGCTCTGAGGTCATTTCATTGGAAGCGTGTTTTTAATTGCCGTGGCATCACTTCATTTAAAGCGGGTGTTTAAGTGCTCTGAAGTCATTTCGTTGGAAGCAGGTTTTAAGTGTTCTGGTATCCTTTCATTGGAAGCGGGTTTTAAGGGCTCTTGAGTCATTTCATTTGGAAGTCGGTTTTTAAGTGCTCTGAGTCATTTTGTTAGAAGTGGGTTTTTAAGTGTTCTGGTATCCTTTCGTTACAGCGGGTTTTTAAGTGCTCTTGAGTCATTTCGTTACAGCGGGTTTTAAGTGCTCTGAGTCATTTCGTTGGAAGCAGGTTTTTAAGTGTTCTGGTGTCCTTTTGTTGGAAGCAGGTTTTAAGTGCTCTGGAGTCATTTTGTTGGAAGTGGGTTTTTACGTGTTCTGGTATCCTTCATAGCGGGTTTTTAAATGTTCTGGTGTCCTTTCATTGGAAGCGGGTTTTTAAGTGCTCTGGAATCATTTTTGTAAGCGGGTTTTTAAGTTTTCTCGTATCCTTTCGTTGGAAGCAGGTTTGTAAGTGCTCTGGAGTCATTTCTTAGGAAGCAAGGTTTTAGGAGCTCTGGAGTCATTTCGTTGGAAGCAGGTTTTTAAGTGCTTTGGGGTCATTTCTTTGAAGTGGGTTTTAAGTGCTCTGAGTCTTACCTTGAAACAGTTTTTTTAACTGCTCTGGAGTCATTTTGTTGGTAGCTGGTTTTTAAGTGCTCTGGATTCATTTCGTTGCAAGAGGGTTTTTAAGTGCTCTGGAGTCATTTCGTGGAAAGCAGGTTTTTAGTGCTCTGGAATCATTTCTTTGGAAACGGGGTTTATGTGCTTTGAGGTCATTTCGTTGGAAGCGGGTTTTTAAGTGCTTTGGTATCCTTTCGTTGGAAGCAGGTTTTTAAGTGCTCTGAGTCATTTTGTTGGAAGTGGGTTTTAAGTGTTCTGGTATCCTTTCGTTGGAGGCGGGTTTTTAAATGATCTGTGTCCTTTCATTGGAAGCGGTTTTTAAGTGCTCTGGAGTCATTTCATTGGAAGCAGGTTTGTAAGTGTTCTGGAGTCATTTCTTTGAAGCAAGGTTTTAGGTGCTCTGGAGTCATTTGTTGGAAGCTGTTTTTAAGTGATCTGGTGTCCTTTCGTTGGAAGCTGGTTTTTAAGTGCTTTGGGTTCATTTTGTTGGTAGTGGGTTTTAAGTGCTCTGAGTCATTACCTTGGGAACAGATTTTTAAGTGCTCTAGAGTCATTTCGTTGGTAGCTGATTTTTAAGTGCTCTGGATTCTTTTCGTTGGAAGCGGGTTTTTAAGTGCTCTGCAGTCATTTCATTAAAAGCAGGTTTTTAGTGCTCTGGAATCATTTTTTGGAAACAGGGCTTATGTACTTTGAGGTCATTTCTTTGGAAGCGGCTTTTTAAGTGCTCTGGAGTTGTTTGTTTGGAAGTGGGTTAGTAAGTACCCTGGATTCATTTCGTTTGAAAGGGTTTTTTATGTGCTCTGAGGTCATTTTTTTGGCAGCGTGTTTTTAAGTGTTCTGGTGTCCTTTCTTTGGAAGCAGGTTTTTAAGTCTTCTGGTATCCTTTCGTTGGTATCAGGTTTTTAAGTGCTCCAGAGTCATTTCTTTGGAAGCAAGGTTTTAAGTGCTCTGGAGTCATTTCGTTGTAAGCGGGTTTTTAAATGTTCTGGTATCCTTTCGTTGGAAGCAGTTTTTTAAGTGCTCTAGAGTCATTTCGTTGTAAGCGGGTTTTTAAGTGCTCTGGGGTCATTTCGTTGAAAGCGGGTTTTTAAGTGCTCTGGAGTCATTTCCTTGGAAGCGGGTTTTTAAGTGCTCTGGAGTCTTTTTGTTGGAAGTGGGTTATTAAGTGAACTGGAGTAATTTTTTGGAAGTGGGTTTTTAAGTGCTCTGTAGTCATTTCCTTGGAAGCGGGTTTTTGATTGCTCTGGTGCCATTTATTCAGAAGCAGTTTTTAAGTGCTCTGGAGTCATTTTGTTGCAAGCGGGTTTTTAAGTGCTCTGGAGTCTTTTCGTTGGAAGCAGGTTATTAAGTGAACTGGAGTCATTTCGTTGGAAGCTGGTTTTTAAGTGCTCTGGAGTCATTTTGTTGCAAGCGGGTTTTTAAGTGCTCTGGAGTCATTTCGTTGCAAGCGGTTTTTTACATACTTCTCCGACATTTCACTGGAAGCGAGTTTTTAAGTGCTCTGCAATTATTTTTTTAGAAGCGGGTTATAAAGTGAACTGGAGTCATTTCTTTGGAAGCGGGTTTTAAGTGTTCTGAGTAATTTCAATGGAAACAGGTATTTCTGTGCTCTGAGGTCATTTCCTTTAAAAGCGAGTTACTGTATACTGTATAGATATTTCGTTGGATGCGGGCTTTTAAGTGCTCTGAGTCATTTCCTTGAAGCTGGTTTTTAATTGCTCTGGAGTCATTTATTACAAGAGGGTTTGTAAGTGCTCTGGAGTCATTTCTTTGGAAGTGGGTTTTTAAGTGCTCTGGAGTCATTTCATTGCAAGCGGGTTTGTACATACTTCTCAGACATTTCACTGGAAGTGGGTTTTTTAAGTGCTCTGGAGACATTTTGTTGCAAGCGGGTTCTTAAGTCCTCTGGATTCTTTTCTTTAGAAGTGGGTTACTAAGTTTAACTGAGTCATTTCTTTGGAAGCAGGTTTTTAAGTGCTCTGAGTCATGTCATTGGAAGGGAATTTTGTGTGCTCTGAGGTCATTTCGTTTTTAATTATTATATACTGTGTAGACATTTCGTTGGACGCGGGTTTTGAAGTGCTCTGGAGTCAATTCTTTGGAAGCGGGTTTTTACTTGCTCTGGAGTCATTTCATTGGAAGCAGGTTTGTAAGTGTTCTGGAGTCATTTCTTTGGAAGCAAGGTTTTAGGTGCTCTGGAGTCATTTCGTTGTTGCTGTTTTTAAGTGATCTGGTGTCCTTTCGTTGGAAGCTGGTTTTAAGTGCTTTGGGTTCATTTTGTTGGTAGTGGGTTTTTAAGTGCTCTGGAGTCATTACCTTGGGAACAGATTTTTAAGTGCTCTAGAGTCATTTCGTTGGTAGCTGATTTTTAAGTGCTCTGGATTCTTTTCGTTGGAAGCGGGTTTTTAAGTGCTCTGCAGTCATTTCATTAAAAGCAGGTTTTTAGTGCTCTGGAATCATTTTTTGGAAACAGGGCTTATGTACTTTGAGGTCATTTCTTTGGAAGCGGCTTTTTAAGTGCTCTGGAGTTGTTTGTTTGGAAGTGGGTTAGTAAGTACCCTGGATTCATTTCGTTTGAAAGGGTTTTTATGTGCTCTGAGGTCATTTTTTTTGGCAGCGTGTTTTTAAGTGTTCTGTGTCCTTTCTTTGAAGCAGTTTTTAAGTCTTCTGGTATCCTTTCGTTGGTATCAGGTTTTTAAGTGCTCCAGAGTCATTTTCTTTGGAAGCAAGGTTTTAAGTGCTCTGAGTCATTTCGTTTGTAAGCGGGTTTTTAAATGTTCTGGTATCCTTTCGTTGGAAGCAGTTTTTAAGTGCTCTAGAGTCATTTCGTTGTAAGCGGGTTTTAAGTGCTCTGGGGTCATTTCTGATTGAAAGTGGGTTTTAAGTGCTCTGAGTCATTTCCTTGAAGCGGGTTTTTAAGTGCTCTGGAGTCTTTTTGTTGAAGTGGGTTATTAAGTGAACTGGAGTAATTTTTTGAAGTGGGTTTTTAAGTGCTCTGTAGTCATTTTTTTGATTGCGGTTTTGATTGCTCTGGTGCCATTTATTCAGAAGCAGTTTTTAAGTGCTCTGGAGTCATTTTGTTGCAAGCGGGTTTTTAAGTGCTCTGGAGTCTTTTCGTTGGAAGCAGGTTATTAAGTGAACTGAGTCATTTCGTTGGAAGCTGGTTTTTAAGTGCTCTGAGTCATTTTGTTTAAGCGGGTTTTTAAGTGCTCTGAGTCATTTCGTTGTAAGCGGTTTTTACATACTTCTCCGACATTTCACTGGAAGCGAGTTTTTTAAGTGCTCTGCAATTATTTTTTAGAAGCCGGTTATAAAGTGAACTGAGTCATTTCTTTGGAAGCGGGTTTTTAAGTGTTCTGAGTAATTTCAATGGAAACAGGTATTTCTGTGCTCTGAGGTCATTTCCTTTAAAAAGCGAGTTACTGTATACTGTATAGATATTTCGTTGGATGCGGGCTTTTAAGTGCTCTGGAGTCATTTCTTGAAGCTGGTTTTTAATTGCTCTGGAGTCATTTATTGCAAGAGGGTTTGTAAGTGCTCTCTGAGTCATTTCTTTGGAAGTGGGTTTTTAAGTGCTCTGGAGTCATTTCATTGCAAGCGGGTTTGTACATACTTCTCAGACATTTCACTGGAAGTGGGTTTTAAGTGCTCTGGAGACATTTTGTTGCAAGCGGTTCTTAAGTCCTCTGGATTCTTTTCTTTAGAAGTGGGTTACTAAGCGAACTGAGTCATTTCTTTGGAAGCAGGTTTTTAAGTGCTCTGGAGTCATGTCATTGGAAGGGAATTTTTGTGTGCTCTGAGGTCATTTCGTTTTAAAGTTTAATTATTATATACTGTGTAGACATTTCGTTGGACGCTGGTTTTGAAGTGCTCTGGAGTCAATTCTTTTGAAGCGGGTTTTTACTTGCTCTGGAGTCATTTATTCGGGAACGGGTTTTTAAATGCTCTGAGTCATTTCTTTGGTAGTTGGGTATTAAGTGCTTTGGTGTCGTTTTGTTGCAAGCAGGTTTTTAAGTGCTCTGGAGTCTTGTCGTTGGAATCAGGTTATTAGTGAACTGAGTCATTTCCTTGGAAGCAGTTTGTAAGTGCTCTGAGTTATATTGTTGCAAGCGGGTTTTAAGTGCTCTGGCGTCTTTTCATTGAATCGGGTTATTAAGTGCTCTGAGTCATTTCGTTCCATGCGGTTTTTATATACTTCTCAGAATTTCACTGGAAGCAGGTTTTTAAGTGCTCTGCAATCATTTCGCTGGAAGCAGGTTATAAAGTGAACTGAGTCATTTCATGTTGGAAGCTGGTTTTTAAGTTCTCTGAGTCATGATGTTGGAAGCAGGTTTTAAGTACTCTAGAATCATTTCGTTGAAGCGGGTCATAAGTGTTCTGAAGTTGCTTGTTGCAAGTGGGTTTTAAGTGCTCTGGAGTCTATTCCTTGGAAGCGTGTTTTTAAGTGCTGTGAGTCATTTCCTTGCAAGCAGGTTTTTAAGTGCTCTGGAGTCATTTCCTTGAAGCGGGTTTTTAAGTGCTGTGGAGTCATTTCCTTGCAAGCGGGTTTTTAAGTGCTCTGGTGTCATTTTGTTGCAAGTGGGTTTTTTACATACTTCTCAGACATTTCACTGGAAGCAGGTTTTTAAGTGCTCTGGAGTCATTTCTTTGGAAGCAGATTTTTAAGTGCTCTAGAGTCATTTCGTTGGAAGGGTTTTTAATTGCTGTGGAGTCATTTCGATTTAAGCGGTTTTTAAGTGCTCTGAGTCATTCGATTTGTAAGCAGGTTTTTACGTGTTCTGGTATCCTTTCGTTGTAAGCGGGTTTTAAGTGCTCTGGGGTCATTTCGTTGAAAGCGGGTTTTTAAGTGCTCTGGGAGTCATTTCCTTGAAAGCGGGTTTTTAAGTGCTCTGGAGTCATTAAGTTGGAAGCGGGTTTTTAAGTGCTCTGATTTCATTTCGTAGGAAACGGGTTTTTATGTGCTCTGAGGTCATTTCGTTGTAAGCGTGTTTTTAATTGCTGTGGCATCACTTCGTTTAAAGCAGGTGTTTAAGTGCTCTGAAGTCATTTCGTTGGAAGCGGCTTTTTAAGTGCTCTGGAGTCGTTTGGTTGGAAGCGGGTTTGTAAGTACCCTGGATTCATTTCAAGGGAAACGGTTTTTTACGTGCTCTGAGGTCATTTTTTGGGAAGCATGTTTTTAAGTGTTTTGGTGTCCTTTCTTTGGAAGCAGGTTTTTAAGTCTTCTGGTATCCTTTCGTTGGTAGCAGGTTTTTAAGTGCTCTGGAGTCATTTCTTTGAAGCGAGTTTTTAAGTGCTCTGGAGTCATGTCGCTGGAAGCAGGTTTTTAAGTGCTCTGGAGTTATTTCGTTGGAAGAGGGTTTTTAGTGCTCTGGAGTCATTTTGTTGGAAGCTGGTTTTTAAGTGCTGGAGTCATTTCTTTGGAAGCAAGGTTTTAAGTGCTCTCGAGTCATTTCGTTGGAAACAGGTTATTAAGTGTTCTGGTGTCCTTTCGTTGGAAGCGGGTTTTTAAGTGCTCTGGAGTCATTTCTTTGGAAACGGGGTTTATGTGCTTTGAGGTCATTTCATTGGAAGCGGGTTTTTAAGTATCCTGGTGTCCTTTTGTTGGAAGCGGGTTTTTAAGTGCTCTGGAGTCATTTCGTTGGAATCGGATTTTTAAGTCCTCCGGAGTCCTTTGGTTGGAAGCGGGTTTGTACCCTGGATTCATTTTGTTGGAAACGGTTTTTTATGTGCTCTGAGGTCATTTTTTTGGCAGCGTGTTTTTAAGTGTTCTGGTGTCCTTTATTTGGTAGCAGATTTTTAAGTGCTCCGGAGTCATTTCTTTGGAAGCAAGGTTTTAAGTGCTCTGGAGTCATTTCGTTGTAAGCGTGTTTTTAAGTGTTCTGGTATCCTTTCGTTGGAAGCAGGTTTTTAACTGCTCTAGAGTCATTTCATTGGAAGCATTTTTTTTAATTGCTGTGGAGTCATTTTGTTTAAGCGGGTTTTTAAGTGCTCTGGAGTCATTTCGTTGTAAGCTGGTTTTTATGTGTTCTGGTGTCCTTTCGTTGTAAGCGGGTTTTTAAGTGCTCTGGAGTCATTTTGTTGGAAGTGGGTTTTTAAGTGTACTGGTATCCTTTGTTTGAAGCGGGTTTTTAGGTGCTCTGGTGTCCTTTCATTGGAAGCGGGTTTTAAGTGCTCTGAGTCATTTCGTTGTAAGCGGGTTTTTAAGTGTTCTGGTATACTTTGGTTGAAGCAGGTTTTAAGTGCTCTTGAGTCATTTCTTTGGAGCGGGTTTTTAAGTGCTCTGAGTCATTTCGTTGGAAGCAGGTTTTAGTGCTCTGGAGTCATTTAGTTGGAGGCGGGTTTTTAAGTGCTCTGGAGTCATTTATTTGGAAGCAAGTTTTTAAGTGCTCTCGAGTCATTTTGTTGGAAATGGTTTTTAAGTGTTCTGGTGTTCTTTCTTTGGAAGCGGTTTTTAATTGCTGTGGAGTCATTTTGTTGAATCGGGTTTTAAATTCTCAGAGTCATTTTTTTGAAGCGGGTTTTAAGTGCTCTGGAGGCATTTTGTTGGAAGCGGGTTTTAAGTGCTCTGAGTCATTTCGTTTTGAAGTGGGTATGTAATTACTCTGGATTCATTTCTTTGGAAACGTTTTTTACGTGCGCTGAGGTCATTTTTTTGAAGCGGGTTTATAAGTGTTCGTGTCCTCTCCTTGAAGTGGGTTTTTAAGTGCTCTGGAGACATTTCGTTGGAAGAGGGGTTTTAAGTGTTCTGGTGTCCTTTAGTTGAAGTGGGCTTTTAAGTGCTCTGGGGTCATTTCTTTGGAGTTGGGTTTTTAAGTGCTCTGGATTCATTTCCTTGAAGCAGGTTTTAAGTGCTCTGGAGTCATTTCTTTGGAAGCGGGTTTTAAGTGCTCTGGAGTCATTTCGTTGGAAGAGTGTTTTTAATTGCTGTGAGTCATCTCCTTTTGCGGGTTTTAAAGTGCTCTGGAGTCATTTAGTTGGAAGCGTTTTTAATTGCTGTGGAGTCATTTTGTTCTAAACGTGTTTTTAATTGCTGTGGAGTCACATCGTTTTAAGCGGGTTTTATGTGCTCTGGAGTCATGTTATTGGTGGCGGGTTTTTAAGTGTTCTGGTATCCTTTCGTTGGAAGCGGGTTATTAAGTGCTCTGGACTCATTTCGTTGGAAGCGGGTTTTTATGTGTTCTGGTGTCCTTTCGTTGTAAGCGGGTTTTTAAGTGCTCTGGGGTCATTTCATTGGAAGCGGGTGTTTAAGTGCTCTGAGTCATTTCTTTGGAGCCGGTTTTAAGTGTTCTGGTATCCTTTCGTTAGAGCCGGTTATTAAGTGCTCTGGACTCATTTCGTTGGAAGCGGGTTTTATGTGTTCTGGTGTCCTTTTCGTTGTAAAGCGGGTTTTTAAGTGCTCTGGGGTCATTTCATTGAAGCGGGTGTTTAAGTGCTCTGAGTCATTTCTTTGGAAGCGGTTTTTAAGTGTTCTGGTATCCTTTCGTTGGAGCAGGTTTTAAGTGCTCTTGAGTCATTTCTTTGAAGTGGTTTTTAAGTGCTCTGGAGTCATTTATTTGGAAGCAAGGTTTTAAGTGCTCTCGAGTCATTTTGTTGGAAACGTTTTTTAAGTGTTCTTGTGTTCTTTCGTTGGAAGCAGGTTTTTAACTGCTCTAGAGTCATTTCATTGGAAGCATTTTTTTTAATTGCTGTGGAGTCATTTTGTTTAAGCGGGTTTTTAAGTGCTCTGGAGTCATTTCGTTGTAAGCTGGTTTTATGTGTTCTGGTGTCCTTTATTTGTAGCGGGTTTTTAAGTGCTCTGAGTCATTTTGTTGGAAGTGGGTTTTAAGTGTACTGGTATCCTTTTGTTGGAAGCGGGTTTTTAGGTGCTCTGGTGTCCTTTCATTGGAAGCGGGTTTTTAAGTGCTCTGGAGTCATTTCGTTGTAAGCGGGTTTTTAAGTGTTCTGGTATACTTTGGTTGGAAGCAGGTTTTTAAGTGCTCTTGACTCATTTCTTTAGCGGGTTTTTAAGTGCTCTGGAGTCATTTCGTTGGAAAGCAGGTTTTTAGTGCTCTGGAGTCATTTAGTTGGAAGCGGTTTTTAAGTGCTCTGGAGTCATTTATTTGGAAGCAAGTTTTTAAGTGCTCTCGAGTCATTTTGTTGAAATGGTTTTTTAAGTGTTCTGGTGTTCTTTCTTTGAGCGGTTTTTAATTGCTGTGGAGTCATTTGTTGGAATCGGGTTTTTAAATTCTCAGGAGTCATTTTTTGGAAGCGGGTTTTAAGTGCTCTGGAGGCATTTTGTTGGAAGCGGGTTTTTAAGTGCTCTGGAGTCATTTCGTTTTGAAGTGGGTATGTAATTACTCTGGATTCATTTCTTTGAAACGTTTTTCGTGCGCTGAGGTCATTTTTTGAAGCGGGTTTATAAGTGTTCGGGTGTCCTCTCCTTGAAGTGGGTTTTTAAGTGCTCTGGAGACATTTCGTTGGAAGAGGGTTTTAAGTGTTCTGGTGTCCTTTAGTTGGAAGTGGGCTTTTAAGTGCTCTGGGGTCATTTCTTTGGAGTTGGGTTTTTAAGTGCTCTGATTCATTTCCTTGGAAGCAGGTTTTTAAGTGCTCTGGAGTCATTTCTTTGGAAGCGGGTTTTTAAGTGCTCTGAGTCATTTCGTTGGAGCGTGTTTTTAATTGCTGTGGAGTCATCTCCTTTTGCGGGTTTTAAAGTGCTCTGGAGTCATTTAGTTAGTGCGTTTTTAATTGCTGTGGAGTCATTTTTGTTCTAAACGTGTTTTTAATTGCTGTGAGTCACATCGTTTTAAAGCGGTTTTTATGTACTCTGGAGTCATGTTGTTGGTATGGTTTTAAAGTGTTCTGGTATCCTTTTCGTTAGCGGGTTATTAAGTGCTCTGGACTCATTTCGTTGGAAGCGGGTTTTTATGTGTTCTGTGTCCTTTCGTTAAGCGGGTTTTAAGTGCTCTGGGGTCATTTCATTGGAAGCGGGTGTTTAAGTGCTCTGGAGTCATTTCTTTGGAAGCGGTTTTTAAGTGTTCTGGTATCCTTTCGTTGGAGCAGGTTTTTAAGTGCTCTGAGTCATTTCGTTGGAGCGTGTTTTTAATTGCTGTGGAGTCATCTCCTTTTGCGGGTTTTAAAGTGCTCTGGAGTCATTTAGTTGGAGCGTTTTTAATTGCTGTGGAGTCATTTTGTTCTAAACGTGTTTTTAATTGCTGTGGAGTCATATCGTTTTGCGGGTTTTTATGTGCTCTGAGTCATGTTGTTGGTGGCGGGTTTTTAAGTGTTCTGGTATCCTTTCGTTGGAAGCGGGTTATTAAGTGCTCTGGACTCATTTCATTTGGAAGCGGGTTTTTATGTGTTCTGGTGTCCTTTCGTTGTAAGCGGGTTTTTAAGTGCTCTGGGGTCATTTCATTGGAAGCGGGTGTTTAAGTGCTCTGGAGTCATTTATTTGGAAGCAAGGTTTTAAGTGCTCTCGAGTCATTTTGTTGGAAACGGGTTTTTAAGTGTTCTTGTGTTCTTCGTTTGAAGCGGGTTTTTAATTGCTGTCGAGTCATTTTGTTGGAAGCGGGTGTTTAAGTGCTCTGAGTCATTTCTTTGGTCGGTTTTTAAGTGTTCTGGTATCCTTCGTTGGAAGCAGGTTTTTAAGTGCTCTCGAGTCATTTCATTGGAAGCGGGTTTTTAGTGCTCTGAGTCATTTAGTTGAAGCAGGTTTTAAGTGCTCTGAGTCATTTCGTTGGAAGTGGGTATGTAATTACTCTGGATTCGCTTTGGAAACATTTTTTTATGTGCGCTGAGGTCATTTTTTTGGAAGCTGGTTTTTAAGTGTTCTGGTGTCCTTTCCTTGATCGGGTTTTTAAGTGCTCTGAGACATTTCTTTGGAAGCAGGTTTTTAAGTGTTCTGGTGTCCTTTAGTTGGAAGTGGGTTTTTAAGTGCTCTGGGGTCATTTCGTTGGAATTGGGTTTTTAAGTGCTCTGGATTCATTTCCTTGGAAGCAGGTTTTTAAGTGCTCTGGAGTCATTTCTTTGGAAGTGGGTTTTAAGTGCTCTGGAGTCGTTTTCGTTCAAGAGGGTTTGTAAGTACCCTGGATTCATTTCGTTGGAAACGGTTTTTATGTGCTCTGAGGTCATTTTTGGCAGCGTGTTTTTAAGTGTAATGGTGTCCTTTCTTTGGAAGCGGTTTTTAAGTCTTCTGGTATCCTTTCGTTGGTAGCAGGTTTTTAAGTGCTCTGGAGTCATTTCATTGGTAGCTGGTTTTTAGGTGCTCTGGATTCATTTCGTTGGAAGCGGGTTTTTAAGTGCTCTGGAGTCATTTCGTTGGAACCGCTTTTTTAATTGCTGTGGAGTCATTTCGCTTTTGCGTGTTTTTAATTGCTGTGGAGTCATATCGTTTTAATCGGGTCTTTAAGTGCTCTGAGTCATTTCTTTGAAGCAAACTTTTAACTGCTCTGAGTCAGTTCGTTGGAAGCGGGTTTTTAAGTATCCTGGTATCCTTTCGTTGGAAGTGGGTTTTTAAGTGTTCTGTGGTCATTTTGTTGGAAGTGGGTTTTTAAATGCTCTGAGTCATTTCCTTGAAGCAGGTTTTTAAGTGCTCTCGAGTCATTTCTTTGGAAGAGTGTTTTTAATTGCTGTGGATTCAATTCTTTTTTAATCTGGTCTTTAAGTGTTCTGGTGTCCTTTCGTTGTAAGCGGGTTTTTAAGTGCTCTGGGGTCATTTCATTGGAAGCGGGTGTTTAAGTGCTCTGGAGTCATTTCTTTGGAAGCCGGTTTTTAAGTGTTCTGGTATCCTTTCGTTGGAGCAGGTTTTTAAGTGCTCTTGAGTCATTTCTTTGGAAGTGGGTTTTTAAGTGCTCTGGAGTCATTTAGTTGGTTGGTTTTAAGTGCTCTGAGTCATTTATTTGGAAGCAAGGTTTTAAGTGCTCTCGAGTCATTTTGTTGGAAACGGTTTTTAAGTGTTCTTGTGTTCTTCGTTGGAAGCGGGTTTTTTAATTGCTGTCGAGTCATTTTGTTGAAGCGGGTTTTTTAAGTGCTGTGGAGTCATTTTGTTTGCAAGCGGGTTTTTAAGTGCTCTGTGTCATTTTGTTGCAAGTGGGTTTTTACATACTTCTCAGACATTTCACTGGAAGCAGGTTTTTAAGTGCTCTGAGTCATTTCTTTGGAAGCAGATTTTAAGTGCTCTAGAGTCATTTCGTTGGAAGGGTTTTTTAATTGCTGTGGAGTCATTTCGATTTAAAGCGGGTTTTTAAGTGCTCTGGAGTCATTTCGTTGTAAGCAGGTTTTATGTGTTCTGGTATCCTTTCGTTGTAAAAAGCGGGTGGTTTTAAGTGCTCTGGGGTCATTTCGTTGAAAGCGGGTTTTAAGTGCTCTGGGAGTCATTTCCTTGAAAGCGGGTTTTTAAGTGCTCTGAGTCATTGTTGAAGCGGGTTTTTAAGTGCTCTGATTTCATTTCAGAGGGAAACGGGTTTTTATGTGCTCTGAGGTCATTTCGTTTTGTGCTTTGTTTTTAATTGCTGTGGCATCACTTCGTTTTAAAGCAGGTGTTTAAGTGCTCTGAAGTCATTTCATTGGAGCGGCTTTTTAAGTGCTCTGAGTCGTTTGGTTTGAAGCGGGTTTGGGCACCCTGGATTCATTTCAAGGGAAACGGTTTTTACGTGCTCTGAGGTCATTTTTGGGAAGCATGTTTTTAAGTGTTTTGGTGTCCTTTCTTTGAAGCAGGTTTTAAGTCTTCTGGTATCCTTTCGTTGGTAGCAGGTTTTTAAGTGCTCTGGAGTCATTTCTTTGAAAGAGATTTTTTTTAAGTGCTCTGAGTCATGTCGCTGGAAGCAGGTTTTTAAGTGCTCTGGAGTCATTTCATTGGAAGAGGGTTTTAGTGCTCTGGAGTCATTTTGTTGGAAGCTGGTTTTAAGTGCTGAGTCATTTCTTTGGAAGCAAGGTTTTAAGTGCTCTTTAGTCATTTCGTTGGAAACAGGTTATTAAGTGTTCTGGTGTCCTTTCACAGCGGGTTTTAAGTGCTCTGAGTCATTTCTTTGAAACGGGGTTTATGTGCTTTGAGGTCATTTCATTGGAAGCGGGTTTTTAAGTATCCTGGTGTCCTTTTGTTGAAGCGGGTTTTTAAGTGCTCTGAGTCATTTCGTTGGAATCGGATTTTTAAGTCCTCGAGTCCTTTGGTTGGAAGCGGTTTGTACCTGATTCATTTTGTTGAAACGGTTTTTATGTGCTCTGAGGTCATTTTTTGGCAGCGTGTTTTTAAGTGTTCTGGTGTCCTTTATTTGGTAGCAGATTTTTAAGTGTCTGAGTCATTTCTTTGGAAGCAAGGTTTTAAGTGCTCTGAGTCATTTCGTTGTAGCGTGTTTTTAAGTGTTCTGTATCCTTTCGATTTGGAAGCAGGTTTTTAACTGCTCTAGAGTCATTTCATTGGAAGCATTTTTTTAATTGCTGTGGAGTCATTTTGTTTAAGCGGGTTTTTAAGTGCTCTGAGTCATTTCGTTGTAAGCTGGTTTTTATGTGTTCTGGTGTCCTTTCGTTGTAAGCGGGTTTTTAAGTGCTCTGAGTCATTTTATTGGAAGTGGGTTTTTAAGTGTACTGGTATCCTTTTGTTGGAAGCGGGTTTTTAGGTGCTCTGGTGTCCTTTCATTGAAGCGGGTTTTTAAGTGCTCTGTAGTCATTTCGTTGTAGCGGGTTTTTAAGTGTTCTGGTATACTTTTGGTTGAAGCAGGTTTTTAAGTGCTCTTGAGTCATTTCTTTGGAAGCGGGTTTTAAGTGCTCTGGAGTCATTTCGATTTGGAAGCAGGTTTTAGTGCTCTGAGTCATTTAGTTGGAAGCGGGTTTTTAAGTGCTCTGAGTCATTTATTTGAAGCAAGTTTTTAAGTGCTCTCGAGTCATTTTTTGTTGGAAATGGTTTTTAAGTGTTCTGGTGTTCTTTCTTTGAAGCGGTTTTTAATTGCTGTGGAGTCATTTTTGTTGAATCGGGTTTTAAATTCTCAGGAGTCATTTTTTTGAAGCGGGTTTTAAGTGCTCTGGAGGCATTTTGTTGGAAGCGGTTTTTTAAGTGCTCTGGAGTCATTTCGTTTGAAGTGGGTATGTAATTACTCTGGATTCATTTCTTTGGAACTTTTTTTTACGGCGCTGAGGTCATTTTTTGAAGCGGGTTTATAAGTGTTCGGGTGTCCTCTCCTTGGAAGTGGGTTTTTAAGTGCTCTGGAGACATTTCGTTGGAAGAGGGTTTTTAAGTGTTCTGGTGTCCTTTAGTTGAAGTGGGCTTTTAAGTGCTCTGGGGTCATTTCTTTGAGTTGGGTTTTAAGTGCTCTGATTCATTTCCTTGAAGCAGGTTTTTAAGTGCTCTGGAGTCATTTCTTTGGAAGTTGGTTTTTAAGTGCTCTGGAGTCATTTCGTTGGGCGTGTTTTTAATTGCTGTGGAGTCATCTCCTTTAAGCGGGTTTTAAAGTGCTCTGGAGTCATTTAGTTGGAAGCGTTTTTTTAATTGCTGTGGAGTCATTTTGTTCTAAACGTGTTTTAATTGCTGTGGAGTCATATCGTTTAAGCGGTTTTTATGTGCTCTGGAGTCATGTTGTTGGTGGCGGGTTTTTAAGTGTTCTGGTATCCTTTCAGCGGGTTATTAAGTGCTCTGGACTCATTTAGTTTGAAGCGGGTTTTATGTGTTCTGGTGTCCTTTTCGCCAGCTTGGGTTTTAAGTGCTCTGGGGTCATTTCATTGGAAGCGGTGTTTAAGTGTCTTGAGTCATTTCTTTGAAGCCGGTTTTAAGTGTTCTGGATCCTTTCGTTTGGAGCAGGTTTTAAGTGCTCTTGAGTCATTTCTTTGGAAGTGGGTTTTTGTGCTCTGAGTCATTTAGTTAGGCGGTTTTAAGTGCTCTGAGTCATTTATTTGGAAGCAAGGTTTTAAGTGTCTCGAGTCATTTTGTTGGAAACGTTTTTTAAGTGTTCTTGTGTTCTTCACTAGTTGGAAGCAGGTTTTTAACTGTTCTAGAGTCATTTCAT
>JAEOAE010002514.1:0-26476 GCA_036365155.1 Meriones psammophilus
AGAAAAGGGAAAGTTCCTCAGAGTTCCGTAGATGTTATTGCGATTGGACGGCTGCTGGACTGCTACTGCGGGGACAGTGAAGCGGTGGATACTGGATATCTCTGGAGAAAAGAAAGAAGAATAACACAGGAGAAGTAGAAAAAATGAACAGAAGAAGTGTAGGTTCACATAGTCCCAGAGAATCAAGAAGACAGGAACTCACCCAAAATTTGCCACCTTGCGGAATAATTAGGCAGACATCCTGGAAGGAGAATGAAGAAAAGTGGATTTTCTTCTATGAGGAGTTCTGCGATGCGGTAACTGACAGTCAATACGCAGGCGCATAGCCTTCTGCAGAAGTCTCACTTTTACATTTCTAGGCCGTTGTTTCCTTATGACGGACGTAGTGAACGAATGTATTACCCTGCACACAATGATGAACAGGAGTGGCAGAAAAGAAATTTCCAGATCACTCTGTTCGCTTGGTGCTGCGTTTGCGACAAAAAAAAGTGCTGTTTCAAGCAGGTAAACAAATTTCTCCCTCTCCCAAGGAGACACGAAGTAGCAAATTCGAGTTTCTTCTTCTGTTGATGCTATGTGTCCTAAAAGCAAGTGTCTCGAGGATATTCCATGTGGATGTGTCTGCACAGGTGTGAGTTAGGATAGATTGTTGCTGTGCTGATATACGCAAGAAATTTCCCGAAATGTTTTTCCTCCGTTGAATTTTTCCTTAGGATGTATCTTGCTCGGCAATTTATGGGGACCATCAATACAAACATTGTTGCAACTGGGTGCTTCCCTGTGGAGTAATGAGCTACGCTGGCCACAGACGAAATGGGGACCCCATTTGAGAAGCTAAAGGTAAGGCTCCTCCCGCGGACAAGGGGAAGGAAAAGACATGTTTACCCTCTATAGAGGCAACGGAGAACTCTACACGGGTGCGGACACGCATGCACGTATGTTGATGTTCTACTTCGGAGACTGATCAGTTCCATCGTGTTGTAAAGAAAGAAGGATGAACGAATAGATTCGAAAAGAGCAATACGATAAACGCTGGTCATACGTTATCAGCCAGTCGTGCGCTTCCGCAGATTTGTTATGGACAGACAGGAGGTTATTACAGATAGAAAAATGCGTAGCAAGCTGCTTGGAGATATGTGTTAACAAAGGAGGAGAGTTAATAGCTAAATGCGCAAGATGCGAAATGCCGGTATACGCCATGACGAAGTGCGTGCTCAGATCGGTGTTTGGGGACATCCCGAGCACGTGAATCCCACTTCGGATTCCACTTTCATGCAAAAGCAATATCTCTTCCTTTTTTAAAGCTTTATATAGACCAGCAGTTCAAGTTGATTAAACAAGTGAGTCGCTGAAACAGCTGCACTGGTCTCTCTCTCGTCCCTACTGAGCACACACACACTGCGTTGCGTGTAGGCAATGTCAACGATTCATGCGGTTGGAAGATCGTCTTCGCCAGAGAGAACTTCTCCTTTTTCTTCTGCACATGAAAATGGTGAATAGCAGCAAAAACGACATGTCTCTGCAGCTACTTACACTGTATATATTTCAGCTACCGTTGTGGCTCTTGTTTATTCTCCTTCTACTACTTCCAGCAGCTTCATGCGACTGCTCATCATGCTTCCGCCACTCTTAGTCTTGCTGATACTGCTGTTGCGTGCATGTCGCTGCGGGACGGCGTGCATTGTGATCTATTGTCGTAACCAGTTGTCGTCTGCTTCTCCTAGAGTAAGGCTGCACATACGCGGAGCAACACAGTGAACACTCAAATCAAACCTTTTACGACTGTCTAACGCGCGAAAATTGAGTTCAGCTTCTCCGAGACCGTCAAGTGAGGAGAGAAGAAGGAAATGAAAGACGCACAGACTGTACGGCGTACCTATCCGTGTACAATAGCAACGACAAGCACCCGTGCAATAATCATACACGAGTAGTCAGACGTACTGACTACTACAAACAGCTTCTACACAGACGAAACGCCCACCGACAAGGTTTCATTGAACGAAGCGGACAGTCTTTCTGTTTAAGGTGGGCCAGTTGTGAAGTTTGTGTGCCACGTAGAACCTGAATACGTACTCGATTACCCTACTATATATACTATTGTCCTTGGGCTTCTACACTATCACGGCCAAACTCAATGGTCAACTGCACACACTCTGCAAATCTAGTTGCAGAAGGCTTAGGAGGAGTGAAGGTGAATGTTATTAGAGATCATATATTAGGTTTCAGGTCCCTATTATGCTCAGCCTCTTACGCTGGCCAGTGACCTCATATGAACTAAGCGCAGCGCTTTTGTACCTGTTTACATTGCAATACGTAGAGGTGCGTTCTCTTTAAACGCAGTGTTTCTCACAAGACTCTCCCTACAAGACCACATGCATACAACCGTAAAATAGCGCTCCCTCCATCTCACTTGATGCAGGGCAAGTGCCTCTCTATGGAAAGATAAAGAACAAACGACCTTCTTTTTGAGAGGAAAGGACACTACAAGTAAAAAGATGTCAGAACAGTGAAGGAACGCTAGCGCGAAGAAAAGAGGGGAATTAAGATCCCACTTCCCCTCGCGCAGAGCAGAATGAGACTTCTACGGCGGAATGATAACATGATTAGATGAACGTGTGGATGTATGAGTTGTATACGTATGCGCATACACCATACGTACACAGCCACGCGATACAGGCAATGGTAGAACCGTCCTAAGTGTCTACTAGGATGACCTGTTCTGTACCCTTTCTCGGGCAGTTTGATTTCGACAGCGTCTGACTTCTTGCTGTATATTGCGTATGTGCATATGCTTAGCAGGCTCATGCACACGTCTGAGTGGCGAGTGCGCTGGCTCAAAGACGATATCCCGGCGTCCATAAAAGTTTCGCCAATATTTACTCGGATAAATGGAGTCTTATGCTTGCCTAACATTTCACTTATTTCTTCAGTGGGTAGTGCTTGTATCCTATATTTCTGCCAGGTGAGAACGCAGTCCCTGCCAGTCATGCAGAAATATACATCATTCCATTTGGCTCTACCGGTGCAGCGTTTCATGTGCAAAAAGCGGGCACTCAGAGCTGCTGACACTGCACTGCCTATTGTTTTCCCCCCTTATCTTCACGGATTTTTACATCGATTGAGTAAGATTACGACCTCCTTCATACACTAGCAATTCAATCCTTCCTGAAAGAAACATGCGTCGTCATCGCTTCAAATGCTGGAAGCAGGACTTGCTTTTCTGGTCAGGGCTGCCCGGTTGTTCCTCGCTGCAGGGCCTTGGCAACAAAAAGCCAAAAAAGCCAGGAGCATGTGCACACTAATGTATCAAACTATAGTACGCTCCTCTGTTTGATAGGCTCGTGCAAGTACTGATCTGCTCTCAAAGTTAACAACTATCTTCAAAATGGTGTGTTATATATGCAGTGTTCGTGCCTAGCGCCCAGTGTTCTACGAAAAAAATATCCAGACTTTCTGTATATGGCAATGTGGTCCCGCAGAGAGCATACTTGGATGTATACGCTTGCATACACACTGTACATTTTGAACGCCCCATCCACTTCGATTTCATTCCTTTTTATGAAGGATCCCACTGCGAAACGTGTCCAGTATACTGATATATTTATGTTCCACAGCTACACTCCGTTTACATACTTAAATGCAGCTGTTAACCCTCTGAGCGGTACATTCTACCTAGAACAAATACCTACCTATTTCAAGTACGTTACGCTACTCAGTCAAAGGTGTCCCAGATCGTTCAGTGACGATCCTGCGAAGAGAGACACAAGGTAACCAACTGCGCAGGCTCAGGTGTACGATGCCTTCATGTAAAACATTGTTAGTATTAAAGTTTTTAAGATATAGTAAGTGCGGCGCACCTCCAGACGCAGAGCGACTCGCTTGGTCGTATCTCGTAACAACGAGTTCTAAAAGACAAGACGTGCAGTCGTCTCGTTATGCTCTGAAGTAAAAACTTGGGTGGACGTACATCCGAAAAAGCGGTGCGCCGCGAACCTCAAAAGAAATTCTTTGTGGATATCTGTACGCAATCGTGTTCCAGGCTTCAACGCCGAAGTCTCTTTGTTTATAAAGAATTGAAAATGACGCGTAACGCTTTAACGCCGAAGTCTCTTTTATTTATAAAGGTGAAAATGACGCGTAACGGCCAACGGAACACAACCAGACGTCAAAGATTGTGACTCTGACCCATGTGCACACTTGGAAACGGATGGCATAACGGACGAGGTGGCAATTTAACGAAGAGTACAAAGACACAACTTGTTTTTCAGTAGAAGGTAAAAAGACCGTTCGAAACCTGAAACTGCTCTTCAACTGCGCACCTTCAAGTTGAAGGTTAACGGCGCGGAACGTACCACTACGTTTTTCGACCGTAAATTGCAATAGGCTGCATCCCTCATTGCCCAGGGTGTGTGTGGGCAGCGACAGGCGGCGGTTTTGTGTAAACACGAAATTTAATGGTTTGACAAAGTTCCATATCGACCTTTCAAACTCTGTATCTCGATTTAAGCACACTGCGGTAGTAAGGGTATATTGGCATTGCGATTCCAATTTCAAGCAAAAATCCCCATCAGCTCTCTGCTGCCTTCTTGTGAGGTACTGATACCTTGATAAACAGAATACTACACTGTCTGATTAATGCCTTTCCTGCAGTATCCGTTTGTAGCAGTATCCGTAAAAGTCCTGATGAGCTCATCTTTTCTAAGACAGGCGTAAGTCTTAAGCGAATTCGTCGCAGGCGCTGCCGTGCTGGAAGGCTGCTCGTGGGCTTTTCGTCGTGAAGCATCTGTTTTTTTGCCGTCGTGACAGTGACATCCAATATATTAGGAACTCGTGTTTTCTCGCTGCAAATCACAAATCAAACACATGCAAGTACGTACCAATCACTCATTTGTTACACGTGTAATTTCAGCTGAAATCTTCACACAACGCACGGAAGAGCAGGCGCCTCACCGCCAGCACTCCGGTATGTTTACTTTAGGAAATAGTAGGCACCTTCGCTGATGAATAAAGCGACATCCGCAGCATAAAGGTAAACATCACATATGCAGCGGAAAAAAAGAAGTGCGCTTCTTCTCGTTTTCCTGTAAACCTGTATCTCCCTTCAATGCACGTGGGACCTCGAAAACCATATGTCTCACAATTTTACTGTTTCGTGACTCGCGGTGAATCGCAGGAGGTGCACAGGCGACGACGTGTTCTCCTGGATGCATATTTCACTTTGCCGCTTCTCGCTGCAAATTTAAGCATGATCTGCAGAAAGGACGTATACCTATTCAGATCTCTACACATCATACATAGAAATAAGCACTCTAACTTTATTTAACAGAAAAGTTTACCCTGTCTATCCTCGGACACGCTACCGCCACCAGCAGTTCATTTTCTAAAGATCAATAGATTTTCATGAATTACGTAGAGTCGTATGTGAATTTACGAAAGAGGCACTGACTCCTTTACGTTCTTCTCTAGTAAAAACCTTCTACGTTTGTATACGCACAAATATCCGTACGTGTAGGCCCCACTTATATACACACCACTGTAGGCGTCGAAGAATGCTGGTTTAGAAAAACTTTTTGTCTTTACAGCAACTTTCATAGTACTACAATATAACAGCTTATCCCGCTTCACCACTTTTCGTCTGCCTTTTCCGCAAAGTAAGAGCCGCAAAGCTTTGCCAATGATACCTTCCATCCAGTAGGCGCCTGCCTTTCCTCATTCAAATTTTGATAAGCCTATGTCGTAGAGATTCAGTGCACTCTAAAAAAAAACTCCCAGTCCGCGGAAAACTTATACAGTCAAGTGGAAGCGATGTTTGGTCGTTAAAAACTGTCTATGTCGGTGCAAAGTCGTATCCAGAGAATATTTCTACTATGTTTGAGCCTCGATTTATCCACGGGCATCCGGCCCACTCGCAGGCGGCACTCACCCTATTCGAAAGCCTTTTTTTCTCCCTTTTAAGAGTGTACCTGCACAAGCCTTCCTGCGCGCTTTCAGTGACACGTAGTGTACACTAGCCTCTACACACCCTCTGTTCACCCTGCGTTAGGAGCGCTCTGTTTGTGATCCCGTGCATGTTTAATCGAAGTAACGTTTATCGCTCTAAACCTTTTTATAATCTCAGAGGGGAAGGATATCAGTGGGCGTAAACACCGAATTTCGCGATAAAAACTTTTCCTTGGGGATGAGCTGCTTTGGCATAAGAGCACGAGCTACGTTTTACTAGCAAATTTTCCTTTCTCGGCAGTAAAAACCTCGGAGTTTTTCCGACTGCCAGTTGCAGGAGAGTGCACCCCCTAGCACACCCCGCTCGCAGGAGAGCTGCGATGAGATCTTCTCTTTTCGTTTTCAAACATATATCACTATCGGGCATGAGTGGTGTGCTCCCTCATACTCTCGAAGCTGACGCAGCCGATTAAGACACGTGCATGTACGCAAAAGGGTGTGATAGCTAAGAGATGGAGAGATAGAAAAGTGAACATTTACCGGCTGAAAGAGGCATCTTTCATGTAGAGAGATCGACAGCCACATCCAAGCAGAAAGATATTGCGATTAGGTAGAGACTTATAAGTTGATAAAGAGGCAGCAATTGCGTCTCTTCTTTGGATTTTCAATACAGATAACGAACAAAGGCAGACCTTTTAATAATAAAAATGACTATTTGTCTCGGCGTTAGTTCTATACAGTGAGACAGTTATTTGTGCGCCTTCTTTGATTAAATAATAATCGATATTGATAGCAGCAGAGGGAAACAGTCGCGTACAAACCCCACATGGTTCCCCCCATTGTATGATTCACGCATGTAGGTGAATATGAAAATGTTGACTGACAGCTGAAGATCCCGGTGTACGTATACCACCGACACTTCTAAATGTGTGTCTAGACACTCTGTGAAATACTAACGTGGATGTCAGTTTTATCAAAGAGGAAGATGTGATCTGCGCTACGCAGAATGCTGTCACCAACTAGCGTAAAGACCTGTACAGATCGCAAGATCATACAGAAAGATACCTAAAGGGCTGTTATTCAGTTTAAGGATGTAGAGAGAAATCAACATATATACAGTAGATGTCGTAAACAGCATCTACCTCATTCAAAGTTATTAGGATAGACCAGTCTAGCTTCAGGCACATACTGTTCTCCATATATTCGGTCGTCCGTCTACGCTTTATAAGCCAGTAGACACAAACAGAATGTATTTTTGCTCCCTTAAAAGCGAGATACCACTGAGCATCTTCTCTCTTTCAATGTTTACGCACTACTTAAAATACAGAATCTTGTATATACGACGTCTATAGGTCTGTGTATGTAAGGCAGACAGAGAACAAGAGAATCGTATTTTACCCATATTATTTGTATCCAGCTACAGCTGAGGGAAAGCTTGTGTGTTCGCATGTCTTTCTCGAGAGAAAAATGTCTTTTTTGCTTACGCTTTTTCGGTTCGTCTTGCATGCCCTCTTCAATCCACATTCGAGCTGCTGTTGCACATCTCTTTTGATCGTATGCAGGCGGTATTCTGCTTCCACGCAATCTCTCTGAACATCAACATTTTCATCTCGACTTCACCTTCTTCCATTGTTCTTCAAAACGGCATACATACATAGGCATGGATTCGTTCAACGAGATGATGTTCATAGTCGGACAATTTCATTCGTTTCACTACGTGTGTTTAGGGTCACGTCTCTCTTCATCTTATATTTCACTGCATTGACATGCAGGTGCGAAAGAAGAAAAAGTTCTTCTTCTACAGCAATACAACAGAAAGACCAAGCAGTAGGAAAAGACGCATTCGGAATGAAATAGAGAATCATCTTCTCTACAAACTCTACCAAAGTGCGCCTCGCTGAAACAAAACTACATGCATTTTACCTACACACACAAACTATAAATCCTTTTTAGTGTGTAGATCAGAACCTGACTTATACACAACAACACATATATGTATATATTTATATATATATACAAAACATATATCTATACATACATATACAGATATATATTTTGCATTGGATTTTAGTACAGGCAGCGGCTCTGGCAGGAGGAATGGCAGTTGGATGCTCTTTAGATGCCTCTCATTTTGCTGCTCCTCTCTGCCGTTGGAAATAACGACCTTGCTCCACATCGATTTACATATGGATATTCATATCAAAACGTTTTTCATTAAAGAACTACAGGTAAAGATATACATATATACATATATAGAGAGATAGATCGATACATAGATAGATAGAGATATAAAAATATATACAGATATAGATCTACGTATACATATATATATATATATGTATTTGCTGCTTCTTCTTTATCAGAACGGTTTTTCGACGTTGACGGCTGCTAAAGTTGCAAACTGTTTTCTCTGCACTGTGGGAAGCGAAGATGATATATAGATAGACAGATATATAGCTATACACATATATATATATATGTAAATCCATATCCAGAGACGTGTGTGATGTGTTTCTCTTTTAAGGAGAACGCCAAGAAAGAAGCACGGTTTCTGCTGTGGAAAATTCTACTGTTTCTCCGGGGCAGCAACCACCCAGCAGTGCTTGCAGCAGAAGAAAAGAATATCTCGAGAGGACACGTCCGCGAATGCAAAGTATCCTTTCTCTTCACACCATCGTCTTTCCCGTCGTTCTACGAAGGAAACAAAAAGTCTCTGTCTTTCACTGGTAAAAGTAAAAAACACAAAGGAACAGTTCTCTTTCGATTCTTGCGGAAGAAGAAGATTTAGTGGGGCCGTAATGTTGTCTTTCTGTTGATGTTCTCTACACGTGTGTATATCCACGTATCACTATAAACATAGATGTATGTACACACCTATACGTTCATGTATTCGAGAGGGGGTGTGTATGTATGTATATACATATGTTTATGTATTCTCCAGGTGTATATATCCACCTATCTCTATAGAGACAGACATATATATGGTTCTGTATTCTACAGAGTGTGTATATCCACACTCCTCTGTAAAGAAACATAAATATATATATATGTATACGTTAATGTATCCTACAGGTGTACCTGTCTCTCTGTATGTCTCTATACGTGAATGTCTCTGTACAGAAACACATATATATATATTATATATGTATGTGTATAAATTTGCTTTAACTGTGAAGGTTCAGAGAGTTTTCCAGCAGTGAGAAGAATAGAGGGAGGTGGATGAGAAGAGACACCGGTGCCTATGCCGCGCCTTCAATTTCTTGGGCAGAAGTGAAGAGAGACCTTTATATGCGTAGATAAAAGAGAAAGAGGCTGACTTCGATTGAAAAGAAGACATTTCACAGGGAGAATGCCTGAAGTGGAGTATCAGAAAAAGACGTTCTGGGCAGCTGGAAAATACAGCAAGCGCAGAGGCGAAGCGTCTTCGAAAAAAAAATCCTTCTCCTTCAGCACACGGTTAAATGTCGTATACACCGAGGTCGAGGTGTTTTCTCTTCTTGCTCTGTTTCCAAGGTGTATGTTGTGTACACTTGACTTCGAAAGAAACAAGCGTCCATGTAACATGTAACCTCCTTCCAATAGTAGATCTCCATAGAAGAGAGATATTCCTATATAAACAGATGTGTGTATATACATACACCAGTAGATGAATATTTGCGTACACAGATGGATCTGTTTACCAGTCCGCTTCGAAAGTTGAAAGACATCTTTACCCAATTGATAGCGGTCGGCGATCGGTGTGTATTGAGGAAAGTCGCTTTTTGAAGAGAGTATCGCATGCAACAGCAGGCAGGCGAGTACGCACTTCTGCTGCTGCTGTGGGGGGGACACCGAGCGGGCCTATGCTGCTGCTGGTGTTTTTCTTCTTCTTCTTCTTCTGCAGCAGCAGCAACACGTGGAAGGAGCCCTTTCCCACAGCTGTCTGTCGAAATTGGAATTGCTGATGATTCCTGTCTCCCGATACGGTCTCTCGGTAGGGACTGCCGTCTCTGTCTCTCGAGACGAGTCTCCGGGTCGTTCTTCGAGTGTACAGGACACCCTGTGGCCGCTGCAAAGAGACGTTTCAGCAGTTCGACATTGACTTTCCCACTGTGGCATCGACGGGTTGCATGCCTGAAGAGTCAACACCACATAACGAACGACCTCGAAAGGTCAAGACGAAGAGAGAGAAGAGAAGAAAGAGAAGAAAGAAGACGACGAGGGAAGCAGAAGAAGAGGGAAGGAGAAAAAGAAGAAAAAAGAAGAAGGAGGGAAGGCGAGGAAAAGAAAGAAGGAAAGAAGGAAAGGAAAAGAAGGAGAAGGACTGCGGTTTTACTGCAACAAGACTGAAGAGAAAGCAATGTGTCTATGTCACGTGGTGCTTCGAAAGAACAATGGCCAGATAAGTACGATGAATCCACAAAGATATCCCACACAGAAATCAGAGGCCGGAAGAGCAGAAGAGCTCCCACCAACCTCGGGACAGTCATATCTGCTATCGCATGCAAATCCATGGAGAGAAGAAAAGACAGAAGAACAGAGACAGAGCCACATAGACATTCATTATACATGTAGATACACAGATGACAATATATATGTAGGTACGCGGGGGAATCACGTTGGTGGCTGTACTACCAACGTGTCTGTCACTTATACAGAGCTATCACATATATATGCAGAGAGAGATATATACATAGATACAGATAGATAGATATAGAGAAAGGCTATGTATCTTTATATATACAGATATCCACTGATATAGATATGTATGTATATTGTACAGAGAGAGATATAGATAGTTATGTCTGTTTATGAGGAGAGAGAGAAGGAAGTCGGGTGCTGATGCAGGGCAGCAAAGTCTACTTATAGCAGCTCGTGAAAGCTTCGAGTCTGATGTAGTGGATGTGGATGAAGAGTTGACATGCAGTTTTCTTCTTCATTTGCTTCGTCTTCTTCTTTTTCTCTTCCTTCTCCTTTGATGCTGCAGGCGTGTTGTGGGGTCGTCTGCTGCTGTGCCGCTGCTGCTGCTGTTTCTGCTTCTTGGACGTGTCCCGCGTCTGCTGCTGCTACTGCACCGTGGACAGCAGCATGCATGGCTCCTCGGTTTGCATGCAACAGCGTCACCACAGAGACGATGCAGAAAACCGAAGGAAATAATTTGAACGAAGGAAGTAGAAGGCAGATCCTCCAACAAGCGAAACCGTTCAAAAGCGTCTTCTTCAACAGCACAGCAGGAGAGACGCCGTTTTGCTGCTACCACCACACAACAGCAGCAGGAGATATCGCTCTGTCCAAAAATATCTCTTTCTCTGTTTGTCACCGAAAGTCTTTCTGCAGGTCAAAACCAGCCGTCTCTATTGAATAGCAGGAAAAAGTTGCAAAACTGCAGAGACGAGACACGTTCAGTCCGACAACAACCCCACTCTCCCCATATAAACATACAAACCTCAGAGGCATATACAGATACACAGATCTATATATACTTAGATGTATGTAGACTGTATGTAGACAAACGTTGACAAAGGTGCTTTGTTTAAAAAGAGGAAAAGAGGCTTTGAAACAATCAAAAACACCTTTACATACAAATGGCGTGGAGGACAGACCTACTTGTGCATATACGTAAGAGAGGAAGAAAGGAAGAGACATACATATATACATAATAAGAAAAAAAAAAAGATGTATATATACATATATATATATATACGAGGAGAAAAAAAGAGAGGAAAGAAGAAAGAGGAGAGAAGAAGAAGGAAAGATCTATGCATATTCGACGAGAGACATGTATAGATAAAAATACACGCATGCACATCATGCTGCGTATGTAATAGTGATGCTATGTGACTGCCGGGCTGCTTCAACGAGGAGAAGAGCTCACATCTGATAGAAGTGTTGGTAGAGACAAAGATGCATTTTCTCTCATCACAGAAAAGACGACATATACCCCCGTCTGCAGTTGTGTGTTGAAATTAATCTATGCAGAACAGAGATGCGTGCACTGTAAAGTGAATCTGAAACACTCTTATAAATATATATATATGTATATGCACGTCTATGGATATGTGCCAGTCATTTGTATCATCATTCGGCTTTCTCTTGTGCCGGCAGCAATAGCTTCTGCATATACTCGAAGGGACATGCAGGCAACGTCTCAGGCACCAACGTTCAGTATCTCTTTCTGCTGCTCTTTCCTCCCCATAGACTCTTGCTCTTTTCCTGCGAGCTGCTGTTCGTGCTATGCTTTCCTCTTGCTGCTGTAGCCGAGCTGCCGCTGGCACTGGCATTGCTCTCCCACCCATCTCCTGCTGCTGCTGCTGCTCATGAACGTTGCTACTGAACTACTATTCGTAGTCCCACTGCTGCTGTCATTATGCTGCTGTCGTTACCCTGCTGCTGCTCCTATCGTGCTATTTGCTGTTAACGTGCTGCTGCTGCCGCCCACCCTGCTGCTGCTGCTATCGTGCTGCTGCTGGTATCGTGCTGCTGCTGCTGCTGTTACCACCCTACTGCTGCTGTTAGCATTAGCTGCTGCTATCGTGCTGCAGCTGCTGCTCTGTTGTTACCCTCATGCTGCTGGAGTCTACCTGTAAGCGCGCCTGACCGCGCGTTTGATCTGCAGAAGTTTCTTTGCGGCGAGCCACGATGAGTCGACGCTGCTGCCAACACTGCCACCAGGGATCAATGGCATTCGAGCAGCACGCGCGGTTGTATCGAGTGAAAGGAGCAGCAGCAGCGCAGGCTCTGCGCAGCTGTGTCTAGAGAGAGCCTCAGCTGCTGACTCCGCTGTGGAGATGGCACGTTGTTCCTGCTGCTGCTGCTGCCGCAGACAGCGACCCTTTATTGTTCTCTTTCTTCTCTCCTTCTTCTTCACTCTCAACAACACACGCAACACGCTCGTCCCTGCGACTGTTGCTGCTGCTGCCTCAGTTGCTGCTGCCTCAGTTGCTGCTGCCTCGGTTGCTGCTGCCTCTGTTGCTGCTGAGGCCAGTGCACTGGGGCAAATTGCAAGAAGCCAGATGTTTGTGGGTTGCTGCAGTGCATAATCGTCCTGTTGATGTTGCAAAAGGAAGAAGAAGCGAAAGAAGAAAGGAATCTTATAGAAGAGACTCTTTCATAAAGAAAGGCGATATCTGAGCAAATACCTCCAAAATAGCAAAAGGATATTTATTTTGCTGCCGCAGATGATGAAAGCGCGCCCCGTACAGCAGAGCGACAGAGAGACAAAAAAAAGACATCTCCATAAACGTGAGGATATTCATCTTCATACCATCGAGGGGTATCTATGATAAAGAATTAACAGCTCAACAGATAAACAATTGAATAGAAAGACCTGTTTTTGTCGGTGGGTGAGGTGTATTTTTTTATAATGATGGATTCAAAGTGTGCCTCTATCAATCGAGCTAAACTATCTCTCTGTATTACATACAACGTAGAGATAATCTAAAGATGATCTTTAAAAGCGAAAAAGACAGACTTGACACTGAAGAAGAATTCATTTAACGTGTCTTCTTCTTTCTTTCTATGTGTCTATATGTATATATGTATATACTACTATGAAGTAGGTCTATCCCTCCGTAGCTGTGAGGAATGTACAAGTCTACCCAGGCATGTTAGATATATCTTATTTACACAGGCGAAAAGAGATATCTATACACTTGGGTGCGTCTACATACAGCCATTACTATGTGAATATATATGTATTTAGTTACTTTTGTATATGAATACACTTACTATTTATGTACTCATTATTTATATATATGTATTCATCTGTGTGCCGATGTATGGAACTGGGAGATAGAAGAGTAGAGAGTTGGTGCGCAGTAGACTATGAGAGCATGTATTCAGAAGAAGATCGTAAATGTTTGTTCTTCTCTCTCACTACTATTTGTCTTTATTTTCTTCCAACGGGTATCCATTAGCATCTCTTCATAAGAACATATACATTTTGCAAACAAGCATGCACATACTTTCGCACTCTATAACGCATCTACGTATATAAACAGAAGAAAAAAAAAAGGATGAAAGATATATACATATATGTATACATATATGTTTTTATATATATATAGTATAATACATGAGAGATGCACGTTCTGCGTTTATATATATATATATATATATATATATATATATATATATAATGTCACTATATGGGTGTTGATATATATTATGTATATGTGAGATAGAACATGAAGAGATATCACGCGTGTGTGTGTACAGGACTTCTTTCGTACATACTTATACTGTATATATATATATATATATATATATATATATATATATATATCTCATATATGGATATACGGTTATAAGAAGATTGCTCCATTAATACGTATATGGGTGTATACCTCGCGTAACACGTGGAGAGTACAATGTCTGCTTGGATTTTCATTTAAATGAATAGATATGATGACGTGATACCTACTCCATCAAAGACACAGCAGATAGATAAAGAAGTGAGAGGAGGAGCATGATACGCGGTATGCTAACGAGCATTGAAAGAAGCAACAATCTCTACGTGTACATATATTAAAAAGTGCAAGGATAATAGGAAGTTCATCCTTTTTACATGGTGGAGCTCGAGAGAAAGGCATTTCTCTTTCACATTTCTATTTCTGTTCGCATGTAAACAGAAGGCGGAGACAGACAAGTGATCGATAGCGTCACACCAAGACTGACCATATAGTTTATTTTCCTGTTGCAGTCCTCCTTGCTTCCTGGCGCTGCAGATGCATCTTGTGTTCACTGGTTTGCTTTGCTTCTTTCACTGTTCACTCTTTTCTCTAATGTGTACACACGCGGGCGTACAGAAGAAGTATACCATACGTATACATATCCATACGTATGTACATGCAAAGATATAGGGTTGTACGTAAATGTTGCAAACCCTTGGTCCAGAATGGATTCGTACATGCATGTACAGGTAGGACATCTACACTCATGGATAGATATGTATCTGTACGTGTATAGAGATGCGTGCGTCTCTACATTTAGATATACATATACGAAGAACCGGCTGTGGAGTACGAATAACTGCTTTTGAAATAGATGACATGTATATAACGCGACGGTACTGCTGCTTGTGGCAGATTCATTTGCCTCCGACGGAAAAGATGCAGGACGGTTATGTGCAAATGTTTAATTCTTCATATATCCGAATTGCTGTATACCAGCGTCTATAAATATATATATATATATGTGTGTGTGTGCCGGCGTAGGTGTGTATGAGTGTAGATACATAGATGATTGGCCATTGGAATATGTGTGTGTACTGCCATTACATATGGCTGAGGCCGAAGCAGTGTCCTCTTGTACGAGTAATGAGTTGTTCTTCAATTTGGTAATATGTGTCGCTTCTTCCACCTGAGTGTTGTAAAACGTCTTCCTAACAATGAGGTTCTATGTCCATTACTACTACTGCTACAAGTCTGAACGAAGTGTCCCACGGCGAAGGAAGGACAAAACACGTGTTTCTCGCTTCCGTATGGGTTGTTTAGGTTAGTAGGAAGTTTGAATATCTATGTGTCTATACAGGAAGTTTGCAGTGATGTTCAATAAATTGAAAAATCTTTGTCTACATTAGCATTGCCCTCTGTTTCTGCTGCTGTTGTTGATCGCCGCCGGAACTGTGTGTTCGCAGTAC
Source organism: Meriones psammophilus (assembly GCA_036365155.1). Taxonomy (NCBI): domain Eukaryota; kingdom Metazoa; phylum Chordata; class Mammalia; order Rodentia; family Muridae; genus Meriones; species Meriones psammophilus. The sequence goes on from JAEOAE010002514.1 coordinate 15,560, forward strand.
TCTACATATGCAGAGAAAAAAAATAATGCACCTAGAAAGGAATAATAGAGATCCCTCTGCGTATGCGAAGGCGGGGTGTGTGTAGAACTTGTGCATCCCGCAGTAGGTAGTAGGTGATTCGCCTCTGTGGCTGTTATGTCGGGCTACTCTGCACGCACCTCTCGTAGAGCTATTGTTTTCATTTCCTCCAAATCACTTAGCAACACTGGATCTTTTGAAAGTGCCTGAATTTCTGTCACGCGGCCGTCTGCGGCCCTGCTGCCGCTGCATTCACTAGCGGCTCTCCGCTGCCGTCGCCTGTACCCAGTCGGCAGCACCCCAGTCGGCGTGCCAGTCCGCTTTCGCGCAGTCATAAGCGATTAGCGGCACAGGACTAACACCACTGACAAGGCAATGCGTATCGGCATTCGAATAATGCCCAGCACTGCTGCAGAATTCGGCTGCACTGGCGGTACTGTTGTGTCGGCCAAATCCCTGCACCTGTATTAACGCTACTATATACAGAGCAATGGGGCTCTCATAGTATGAGATCAGTGTTACGGGGAGTTACAACGTGAGCATGTCGGTACGACATTACGTCTCGGCAGCAGCATTTACAGTCGGAACGTCTACTATCTCACCCTCACATCAGCAAAGATCTACATCTCGGCAGCACTAGCATAACCGCAGAAAAGTTGGATTTCTGTAGCGCTTGAAAATCAACTAACGTCTTTAGAGAAAATTTAAGCCAGCACTACGTGTCCGCTTCCTGGAGACGGGCTTTACAGTCCGCTGCACTATTCGATCGGGATCTGCATAACACCCCAAAGTAGAGGATACCTTAAATAACATTAGCAAATAAAGTTCTGTTGCTTGATCGTCGTCTGCATACGCGCAAGGCTGCCCGTGAAGCAATCAACATATTTTTCAACCACACCAGAACAGCACTTTTGAATGTCTTTGTGTCCAACCCGAGTAAGTTGCAGTAGTGTAGGTGCGTTCTCGCGTAGCAGCAGTAAAACGGCATTGTCGGTGTCGGGTCCGCAAAAAAAGCCGTTACTACTGGTAGTGTCTGTAACTTTTCTAGCAGTGGACTTCACACCAGCAGCAGCGACAATAGCAGTTTGAGGTGGTAATAAGCCCCGCTTGCAGCAGTAACTAAGTCGACTGGTGCTGAGGGCAGCAGCAGAAGTGCTGTTTTGATGTATTGCTGCTCAGGGATCCAAAAATAGGTGGCTGCCGAGACATATCTACCTACAGAGTAGAGTCGACCGCAGGGCAAACCTCGGCGATATGTCCCGCAGCTATATCGGCCACAGAAAGTTGAATGCAACAGTGTCTAAACCGATAGACTACCGTCGTATCAGGTGCATTCGGTCTCAGTAGAATGTTCCGTCATGTTGCTATGTGCGAAACAGCAGTATCTGCCGTTTCGGCTGCAGCCGTTGTATCGGCCGCGCGTGGCGTATCGGCTGCAGCGGTGTAGCCGGTGGCATACGTAGAGTTGACGAGAGTACTCCGGCAGAATTGAAAGGGAATGGTACTCCTGCAGTTCTTTTAGTTGAAGAAATCCCGGTAGAGCGAGTGCCGTTCCCTTCGGTATTGACGGGGAAGCAGCATGAGTTGATGTAGCAGGCGAGAGACCTTCGGACGCCTGAGCAGGGCTTCTCCTGCCGGCGTCTGCCGTAATTGCCATGTACCGCGGCAGCAGTAGCAACCCCAGAAACAGCAAACAGCGCTAGAAACAGCACGAGCAGCAGCAGCAGCAGCGCCTCAATAGGAGCAAGCAGCAGAAGAGCACGGCCAAGGACAGCCCCACGAATAGCAGCAGCAGCAGCAGCTGCGGGAAGCCCAACAAACAAAGCAGTATCGACCGTGTCGAGAGCATGGAAAAAACATCTGCGGGAGAGGAAGAGAAGTGCCGTAAAGAAACTCAGCAGCAGCAACAGCAGACGCGAGCAGCAACTCCCCATAAAGACAGCAGAGTGGCAGCCGCCAACAGCAGCAGCAACAGCAAAACAAGCGTGAAGAAGCTGTTTCAACAAAAATGGTACCAAGACAACGGAAAGGCATCTAACTTTTCCGGAGCCCTTTGCGCAGATAAAGAGAAAAGAAGAGACAGCCCCTTTGCATTCAGGTGTACAGCGTAGGTTAGTCGGCTTATGTCTGATAGACATCGAGGGAGATGCATATACACCGCAGGGGAAAGATACGGGCTGTAACACATAGAGACGCCTCTTTTCGAAGCACTATCATTTTCGCAGAAAGTGAAACAGCCTTGGCAGGTGGACGACAAGTTTCGCGCTGGTCTCGGTGCCTCTTCGAAACAGAAGACACTTTTTGTAAAGGAGGGTCTTCAATCTACGTAGAGCGATCCATGGAGGAAGACAAAACGACAGAGAGATATATTCAACATATCCAGAGGGACCTATCTGCAGAAAAGACTATTCCTGACTAGGTGTAAGTCAACAGAAGCAGCAGCGAAAGCTCCAGAAAGAAGAGAAACGATACAGAAAGAGATTTATATACAGCGACGTGTTCGATGGTGGTCACGTGAAAGAGTACCCAAATATATGTGAAATATGAAAAGAGCTGATTATATGTGTGTGGATGCAAACAGCATACCTATGTAAAGGAAAGACATATCCACACTGCCCTCACGTGTATAGATATAGACATGCAGAGATAGATATATACACACGCATATGTAGACAGATTTACACAAGTGTCCACGTATATGCATGTACGGCTCTTACTTTGTGTACGAAGGGAATGTGTGGGGGCTGGCATCATCATGTGTATATATATATATATATGTGTGGAGCAGGAGCATGATTGACTGAAGAAAAATGATTGTGTGGAGGGAGTGGGCGGAGATGAGAAAGAGCAAAGGAAGAGAGTCTTTAACCGTGCTGAGCAGCAACAGGCTTGGCAGCGAATCCTTTTCATTCTTTGCAGGAGACGGCAGGACAGCTCTCTCCCTGCTACGCAAGATGGACGGGTGTTGCAAAACACTCGAAGAAGAAACAAAAAGAAAAGAAAAACGCGCCTGGTGGGGATGAGACGAGCAAATGCACAGGCTCACGCATACCCCTGACAAGCTGTGCGCAACGGTGCAGTAGCAGGAAGCAGGAATCACGTTCCACAAGCGCAGTGCCACTACGTACCTACTTCCATCTCTCGCCTTCCCACACACTTTCCTATATATGACGAGTTCTATCAATATATATACATTTTTATGTATGCACATATAACCAGGTGCACCTTGCGTCTCTCTCTCTATATGTATATCGATATATTTGGCGCGCCTATTTCGCTCTCTTTTATATGTAAAAGATACATATATTTATATGTAATATCTTGTGCACTCGTTCCCCCCTCTCTATACGTGTTGTGCGTGGAAGGCTCTTTCTCTCTGTATATCCATATGGATATGTATAGTGTCTCTAAGGCGCTCTCTGTATACAGAAATGTATTTGACGCGCTTGTATATCCGGGTGTTTGTAAATCTGGAGATCTTTGTATGAAAGCTGAAAACAGCCTTTGACGGCCAGTTACCAAAGAAAGAGAGAAAGAGAGATGTACATGAAGAAGCGTACTGGAGCGAGTAGGTACTCTGAGGAGCATTTGCAAAGCTGGGAGAACGTTGGGATAGAAGGGCGGTGGCTTCCGGATTGATTTGTGACGGACTCGTCTGTAACAACAACAGCAGCAGCACTGACAATCGCTGCAGCAGCCAAGAACGGATGATTGCCTAACAGGAGAGAGCAGCAGCAGCCGCAGCAGAAAGTTTTAAAAGCAGAGCAGCAGCAAAATCCGGTCGAAGAAAGAAGAAGTCTCATTCAAAAGAAAGAATCAACACAGAGAAAGAGACGAAGATGAAGGTCACACCACACCTGGCTGCGGTATTGACCTGTTTAGCGTATGCTGCCTGGATTCAAAAAGACTAAAGCGGTGCTGAAAAGAACAAATGAACGAAGAAGCTTGCAGGAAGCAGCATGTTGGACAGCCAAGTCCGCACAGAAAAGGTACTACCTCCTCCAGAAGGTGGCGACGGACACACAAAGACGCGTAGGTGACCTATATATTTATGTAAGTGGAGGGAGAAGACTGTTCTTCCAGTTGTACTGAAAGAGGCGTTATAAAGAGTGAGAAAGATGCATTACCAGCTCACAGGAGATATTTTCACAGAAGATGCACGGACAACACGAGTAGATCTTTACATATGTTAAGAGATATTTGTTTATGAGTGGAGGGAAAGAGAGGTCTATTAGTGCACAGAAAGAGACGTTCAAAAGAGAGAAAGACGTCTTGAGTATGTAGTGAAGAAGAACAAAAAGGCGTCCCAGCCAACAAGACAGCTATACATACATATATATCCTGAGATAGAAGGCGGCTGTCCGTGTTTCTTGACAGGTATAAATACAGACGTGTGGGTAGTCAGAGAAGAAAGAAGAGAGGAAAGGAAATAGAAGGAGACAGAGGAAGGGAGGAAGTGAAGAAGGCAGAAGAAAAATCAACTAGAGAAGACTAAGAAGAAGAGGACGAAGGGAAGAAACGTCGAGGTGAAGCAAGAGAAGAGAGAGACAACAGAAAGAGACGAAGAGAAGAAGCCCAAAAGCAGTGGGAAACCACAGAGAAGAGAAGGATTCTAAGGCAGTGAGAAGACACTGAAAGTCTTTAAACCTTTCTGGGACGGCGAACATTAATTTTTTTGCTCCTTTGAGTTGTTTTCGGTGAGCATGGAGAGCACTTCGTCCAGGAAGACGTAGGCGGCAGCTGACGGAGAAGACTTTTTGATAGACGCAGAGGAGAGAGGAAGTAGGCGGATCGATTCGTTTGAACAGACGGAGGAAAACAAATGAAAGCAGGGGACAGCAAACGAAAAAAAACCGACAAAGGAGACGACAAAAAGAAGAAGAACAGGAAGAATGAAAAAGTCGTCCTTCGAAGCAGAGAGAGACACGTAGTCACAGGAGAGAGGGGAAAGAAAAAGAAGAAGTGGAGACCACTGACAACAGCGAAGAAGCGACGAAGACGGTGGAAGGATTGACGGATACTGTTGCGAAGAAGGGGAAGAGAAAGAAGAAAGAGAGAGAAGGAGGGCGTTCTCTGCGGCGACAGGAGGCATCCGACTTTGGGCAAAATGAAGAAGAAGGAAGAAGAGCAGAGTTCAATAGAGTCGTATCAAAAGACTTCCCCTGCGCCCCCCATCCAGAAGCACGAGGGAGGTGTTTCGCGAAGACGAGTTCTCTTTATCGCGTACGAAAGGAAAAGCAGTCTGTGGTGCGACTAGGCAATGTGCTTTTCAGAGGAGACAGACAAGAAAGAGAGAGGCGCTTACTGTAGAGAAGGAGGAGACTGGTGATTCAGTGGAAGATTGAATTAGCAAAGAAAGTACGGGGAAGGCAGTTTGAAGTGGTTGCAGTGGTTATAGCAGCTGCTGCAGGCAGCCCAGCAGCAGCAGACACAGAGAGAACGAAAGGGAAGAAAGCGAGAAACCATGGCCCATCCGTTGCTCTCCAGCAAACTTTGAGATGCACGTGGAGAAAAACGACGCAATCAAAGAAAGCCAACAAAAATAAGTTAGTATGAACTTGTCTCCTCCGCTGCAGTGTGTAATAACGCCGTCAACGCCTCTCCCCATCCCTTCTTTGTCAAACGTGTCCGTTTCAGCAGAGGCGTAAGCCTACAGTGACAAGTATAACTTTTTATTGCAGCGGTCTCGAAACTGCTCCACTGTCTGTGGACAGAAGGAAGTCGACGACGAAGACAGAGAAGAAAGCCCGAGACATGAGAGAACACGTTCTATGTGTGTGCAAGAGATCACAGGAAGTTCGCGCTACCGGGAAGCTACCGACCGGTGGATGTCTCGGGAAATCAAAGAATATCTCTGATTTATAGAAGTCGACTTGGAGAAGAGTCTCGCAGCAGAAAGGAAAAGGCACTTTCCCACTAGGTGCAGGACAAGGAAGTGCTTTATTGTGCCGCGGGTCTCCAGAGAGAGAAAGGCGGACTTTTATAACCATCGTTCATTGTTACTGTGTTGCTACAATTGTGCAACGGCAGTTTCCCTCCAAGGTTCTCCACTTCATCCTCTTATTTTCGCTGTTTCTGCATCTTCAACTGAGCTCTCACTCGCGCAAGCGCAATTTGCTGGATGAGTGTACCTCCGCCACCTTCCCTTTCTGCAGGAATCGAATTTCGGTCTCAGACTCTACCATCTAAAAAATGTGTTCACCACTGCAGCCGCCGTGTTTAGTATGTATACACACACAGTAATGTACAATAGATAGCAAGTTCTTTTTTGGAGTTATTACATATAGAAGATTAAAAAAACGCAATCCAGCGTGCACGTACACGCAAGCATACTAAAGTGAACATACTATCTGTCCGCCATATATACGTTATATACGTCTGCGGAGTTGTGTATGCAGAAAAGTTCTTACCTATACATAATACACGCTAGACGGATGATTCAAGTGACATGTGTATGAGGACGGCGAAGCTTCAGACACCCATTGTCAACCAAGTAGTTCATCTTTCTCTATATAAATACATACCTTATACATACCTGTTGATTACATCACCTTCTGCGATGCTTCAATGTGATTTGTCGTGGCAGAACTCGAGGTAACGAGGACACATAGTGGGCTGGTAAACGCGTGAATATGTGTAATTCTCTTTATAGTTTCAACAGACACTTGTTAGCTTCGGTCCTACTCAATGATATGTCTAGTTTGTTCTGACTTCGTCCTCCGTTCCTTGGTTCAAATCCTTCGTTCCTCCAGGTGTGTACGGGTGGTGGTGGAGCAGCAATGTCTGGGTGAGTGAATACACAGCCCCCTCGTGAAGGGTTCCGTGAAGACTCACTGTACTCTATGATATGTAATCAACCATTCATTTTCAAAAACTATTGCTTGCACATCTTCGCCGTTCGTCAAGCATATGCGTGCGTTGCCAGCACTGTCTGTTGCCGCTGCCTCTGTTATGCACAGTATGCCCGCGGTGGGAGACGGTCTATTTTTCTTTAGCTGACAATCTTTCTCATGCGTGAGCGTAGCTTCTTAAATAGTATATATATGTTCTGTGCTGTGTCACTGTGGGTGTGACGTGGCTCATAATTTGCAACGGAGAAATACTTGTATTTTTACAAAAGCGCACCATGGTGGTGTTGGTTTATCGCATGAAAAGCTGTTCATGCAGACATAGCTAAATGATTCCTCCTGGATCGCTGCAGAAGTCACATTTTGCGAAAACAAGTGATAGATGTGTCATGTTGTCTCTTTCGCTGAATCAACAGCTAGGTGAGTCAGACAAATGGGTGTTTGTGGTCAACATTTTGCATATCATAGGAGTGACACAAAGAGGAGGAAAAGAAGAAAAAACTTTAGACGGAGAGTTGTATTTGTCTTACACAGTTTCACTTCTGAAATTATTGTACCTTTGTTGTGGTATGAACTGACATTGCAGAACTTTGCGTCGCCTGGCACGTTCAAGTCCCCGGTTAACGATTCGAAATGACTCGAATATCCGACTTTCCTTTTTTAAATTGAACTGTTCTGTGGTCGTAGGACTACTCATTTTGCGGCTATGGAGCGCGGGAACTGCTTATAAAGCTGAAGCTTCGGTCCGTTCTAGCTGCCATCTACGTGCAGATCAAGCGGAGGGACAAAGAATATGCATCAAACCGCGGCAGCAAAACCACACATACAACACCTCGTTTGATTGTACACAAACGAATACAGCATAAATTTTCGTGCTGCTGGTAATTTACGCGGGATGCATGCAGATGATGCCGGCAGGGATTCCGGGCAGCGCAGAGACGGCAACGAAAGAAAAACACAGACAGATTGCTGTAGACCCCAGTTTGAACGAGGTGGTGAGGGATATACGTTGGGAAATATAAAATAGTGGATTAAGAGCAACTGACAGCACAGTTTCATAAAGGAAAACGTCGGCATATGCACCAAAAATGCCGCAGCTTTTCCCAGATGCTCACGGAGCAGCCATTCAACTGTGATGATGTCTGACTGCTTCCGACACAAATAAAAATTATGCTTCCTTTACAAGTCAGACCATTAGTAGACATCTCTTTTTGAAAAATCAAAAAGACGACTTTGAACAGGTATGGAATGCTCGTTCAGATTAGCGGGAGACTACAGGCCCAGGCGATGCACGGCCTCCCCGGTACACCTGACGCCGGACATCGGGGTGCCTTAGCTGGCTTACAAGTATAGAAATGCATGTGCCTGTGTATATACATATATATATATATATGTACTAGTAATTGCACTTGGGCATTGTATGTATGTTACGCGTAAAGATTCATCCACCTAGATATGTGTATGCATGTATATTATCGAGCTGTAGAGCGGTACGGGGAATGAGCCACGCGCAAAGACATCTGTGCAGCGGACGCCAGCAGCCCGAAACAGTCATTCAGCAACGTAGCCCCTCTCTCTCTTTGAAACAGACTACATTTTCAGCTTGATAACGAATGATAGCGGCAGTTACTTGAAAACATACCGCAGTCTGAGCTGCTTTTTTTCCCTTTGCTACGGGGAGAAGCATTTTTGCTGCAGGAAGGGAAGCAGCCTTCGTGAGAGCTGTTTTTTATCGAAGGGGAGAAGAAGCAGGCAACATCTTCGACAGAGACGGAAAACAGATGGTGCAACATGAGCATATTTGTTTTAGTGTCACTACAAAAAGCGGGCGGGTGACGGCTCTATCGGATGCAGAGGCTAACAAGGAGGGGAGCAATGGAGCAAGTATTGTGCTTTGAACCATATTCGAAGAACTCCTGCAGATTCTTCCTCAGGCCCATGAGCAAATCCTTCTAAATGTGCGTTCCAGCTGTTGGAAGCATTCTAAAGTGGCAAGACACTGCGAAATCTGTATTGCAACCCGGCGGTTGTGTCTTACACTATGCTCGTATGCGAGCCTGCCAGCGTGAAACGGACCCGTCTGATCGCGTAGAACTTGATCGCAAAAGTTCCCTGTTTCTCCAGGGTACTGCTCAACGACAGGTTGTGAGAGGACAGGTCCGAACCCTTCATTTATTCAAATCCTCCTGTAAACCACGTACGTGGTGAGCCGCTGACACGCAACCTCTTTTCTTCCTTTCAGTTGAGAAAATGGATATATGTGACCACAGATTTTATTTCGTAGGCGAGGGGCATATAAGAAGAGGTTTGCAACCACAAACATGCAGTCGTTAGGAAGCGCAACCTCTTTTCCGTCCACGGATCCCATAGTCGAATCCACCGTGTTGTTCGTTGCAAGATTCAATGGATTCTAAAGAAACATCCCGTCCCTCTCTGTAGTTGGCACCACACGCAAGGGAACGGTGTACGGTGAGTTTCAACGTAAAAATATCCATTTGTCTCGGCTGCAAGTTCAGCGCATTGACCCGCCTTCGCAAAAGACGTACCACTACACGTTGTTTTTTGTAGCACACAGAGTGTACTGGGAAATGCAGGCAAACAATAACAAAATGTCTTCTTAGACAGAGAGTACCACGAGCTGCTCGTAAATGGCGCCTGAGAGTGCCAGGGAACGCCTGCTTGTGAGAGAATATGCCCGTCGTAGCAGACGAAAAGCCTCCTACAAGGGAAAATGAGAGCAGACGAACATTTAGAGCGCAACCTTGTCCCTCATTTGCGGCTGAGGTATTCTGGCGCACGACAAGTTAGATAATTGGCGGCACATGAGCATCTGTACAGAATTTTTCAGCACCTTCGCTTTAGTCTTTGTTTCTTCGTGTACGAACACTCTATCTACTAGTATGCTGACTTGTACGGGGCTGGCACAACAGTTATTATATTTGTGCAGAATCTGAAGGAATATCCTTTCGCCTCTCAAGGTTTTGGTTTCTTCTTTGCTTGAGATATAAGACACTCAGCTGCACTCGTTTGATTCATCTCCAGGCATTATGACGACTAGGGAAGATAAAGCCACAACGAAAAGTGTTTAAATACTCTATTTCGCTCGAGTAAGCTTGTACAAGCTGGGTTAGTCAATGTCGCGCATGCATCAAGAACGCTGCACACAGCTCCTCATCGTGCAGCCTTCCACCAATGCCTGGTCTGCTGCGGTCTGTTGCTGCGCCATCTAAACCTTCCAAAACCAGAGAGAGGCACGGCAACCCTGCGTCCGCAGTTTGAACCTGAAGCTTTCAACCAACAGGGAAAATACATAGGAGAGGAACCAGAAATACACGTCGTTTTAGGCATTTAGAGTCAGGAAAACTCACGGTGGTCTGCATTGCTCCAGCTTGGAACACCAATAAGGATTTCTTTGCGTATAGTAAAAGGACTGACGCATTTACGCTTCACACATACTTATATGTTCCCACACACTTGAAAGCACTAGTGGCAATAATAGTAAACACGCTGTGTACAATAGGATATCACACCTCTGAAATAACGTTTTCATTGGATGAAGGATGAGATACCTGGATGCGTACTATAATAATCCTTAGCTCTGTTGTTCTGCTTTTGCTAGAAAATGATGGAACAAACGTCTCGCCTACGCCTTTACATTCTATTGTTGCAGAACACTATATGCGAGGTATCGAAACTGCGTCTTCTTGTGTCTCTGTAGGGCAGCGCTCACCTCTTGGCCCCTCCTGTCGTCTTTTCCTTCTACACCTCGTGAAACACCCTGAAGTGCTCATTTCCTGTTGTTGCAAAGGCTTGTCGCCTACTCCACCCTTCTGCGAGCAGGCAGTCTTCATGTTCGCCCAAAGCTGCTGCACAGCCGCGACTGCCTGGAGTCCTTGTCCTGCTGTAATGTGCGATAGTCGTGATGCCCTAACTCCTGATATACCGCGATGCTTGGCGGGAAATCAGTGGCTGATCCTGCTCATTCTGTTCAGAAAGCAACTAGCTCCTCCAGACCAGCTGAGCAATACGTAACCGGAACCAGCTACACCGC
>JAEOAE010002036.1:0-11608 GCA_036365155.1 Meriones psammophilus
GCCTGAGTGCTGGGTTTACACCTGGGAGACACTCTCCTGGCCCTTCTTTTGCAGGAGGAGGCAGCGGCACAGGGCCCCTGCATGCAATGTGTGCATTCGAAATGAGATGTGTGTCTGTGTTTCTCTGGGAGGGGAGTAGAGCAGGGCTGGCTTGGGTTGAGAAGGATTGTCGTGGCTTCTGCTCTTGGACCGATGGGTGTAGACCCCTCTCTGTGGGGCGGCCTGCCCTAGGAGTCCTGTCTGACCCCTTGGGCCCGTTCTCCGCTGCCGGACAGCAGCCAGCCCCTTGGGTCCTTTCACTCTATGGCTCCCACAGTGCTGGCTCCCAGGCAAGCGTGTCTGCGCCCAGCTCTCATCCTGGATGCTCAGGTCTGACCTCTGCTCTCATGCCTGCAGGATAACTCTCTCTCTCCTTGAGTCATCTCTAGGCATCATTCCTCTGGGTTCCTCTGCCCTTCTCTGGGCCAGATTTCTGTTTCCACAGGCTCCCATCCCTGCAGGTCTGCCTGCCACCTCCTCCCTGAGTCTTGGATTGGTCCTCAGTTCCCAGGACAGAAGAGTCTTGCTGCCATTCTGGCTCCAGACCCTGTCTCTTCCAACTAGGCACATGTCCTGGTTCATCTCTTGGGCACCCACTTCTCTGTGTCTAAGCGACTCAATGGCTGCTCTCTACGGACCTTGGTCTCACTTCAGCTACTTCTGCCTACAGAGAGTGTATCAATCCCTAGACCTCGTTCAGGGACTAGGGCTGCCTGACCATGGATGGCAAGGCACTGTGAGCCGGACGTGGTGGCCCAAACCTGGACACTGAGCAGAGGAAGCTGAGAGCAGGACCTGGCCTGTGCTTCCAGGCCAGCCTGGGTAGAGAACTCGATCCTAGCAGGTGACCTTGCTCCCAGAACAGACCCTCTTTCAGGATGGCCTCCCAGGGTGGGCCATTCCCCATGTCCGCCTTTGTCCCTGGACAGGCTGCATGGATCAGGCTGAGGTATGGGTGGTGTCGCTGCGGAGAAGGACCTTCTGGATCCTGTCTGGTGTCAGATCTTCTCGTCTCTGCTGGGAGAATCGCGGGCTTTTCATCCATGCAGGTGGCACATGCCTTGGCTCTCAGACCCAGGGAGGCAGAGGCAGCTGCCTCCTGAGTTCAGGGCAGCGTGGAATAGAGACAGAGGTCTAGGGCAGCGCTGGCTTTCCATGATGACTGGGAGACCACTGCCTCCAGCCACAAGGCAAGCAGCGCTGCTCAAAGGGCAATTAAGAACACAAAGAAAGCCTCCCGAATCTCAGCCAGACGGCTCAGAGCCCTCCTGCCCAGGTTGACACTGAATCGGGTCGTCCTGGGGTCCTCTGGAAGTCGCTAGCAGGAGGCAGCGCCTTCCTGAGAAGCCTGAGCCAGCAGCAGCAGCAGGCTCGGAGTTACACCCCTCTCGGCTGGGTGCTAGGGACCCGTTTTCCCAGGCGCTCCTGCGCATGCGCCAGGCCCAAAGCAGCATTTGAAAAGGAAGAACCGCCTTCCAGCTCAGCGTAGGGCCTCGTGCCTTGCATCTAGGCCTTGCAGGGTCCCAGGCCATAGGGCAGACCTCAGCTGGAGAGAATCAGGGCGGCCTAGGGGTTTCAGGATGCTGTCTGTGCCCAGCAAGATCTAGGGCAAAACCCGCCCAGATGCACTCGGCCTTAGGCCGCTCCTCTTAAGCTGCTGGAAAAGGCAGAGAGGTGGCTTTGGAGCAACAGGTCCTAGCAGCCCTTTTGGGGTTCTGTGAGAGGCGGGAAAAGGGACCTCACTGGGTTTAGCACCGCGAGGCTTGTGCGAGGTGCCTCCCATTCCAAGCCTGAGTGCTGGGTTTACACCTGGGAGACACTCTCCTGGCCCTTCTTTTGCAGGAGGAGGCAGCGGCACAGGGCCTGCATGCAATGTGTGCATTCGAAATGAGATGTGTGTGTCTGTGTTTCTCTAGGAGGGGGTAGAGCAGGGCTGGCTTGGGTTGAGAAGGATTGTCCGTGGCTTCTGCTCTTGGACGATAGGTGTAGACCCCTCTCTGTGGGGCGGCCTGCCCTAGAGTCCTGTCTGACCCCTTGGGCCCGTTCTCCGCTGCCGGACAGCAGCCAGCCCCTTAGGTCCTTTCACTCTATGACTCCCACAGTGCTGGCTCCCAGGCAAGCGTGTCTGCGCCCAGCTCTCATCCTGGATGCTCAGGTCTGACCTCTGCTCCTCATGCCTGCAGGATAACTCTCTCTCCTTAGGAGTCATCTCTGAGCATCATTCCACTCTGGGTTCCTCTGCCACTTCTCTGGGCCAGATTTCTGTTTCCACAGGCTCCCATCCCTGCAGGTCTGGCCTGCCACCTCCTCCCTGCGTGCGGATTGGTCCTCAGTTCCCAGGACAGAAGAGTCTTGCTGCCATTCTGGCTCCAAGACCTGTCTCTTCCAACTAGGCACATGTCCTGGTTCATCTCTTGGGCACCTCACTTCTCTGTGTCTAAACGACTCAATGGCTGCTCTCCTGCGGACCTTGGTCTCACTTCAGCTCGCTACTGCCTACAGAGAGTGTATGAATCCTGAACCTCGTTCAGGGACTAGGGCTGCCCTGACCATGGATGGCAAGGCACTGTGAGCCGGACGTGGTGGCCCAAGCCTGGACACTGAGCAGAGGAAGCTGAGAGCAGGACCCTGGCCTGTGCTTCCAGGCCAGCCTGGGTAGAGAACTCGATCCTAGCAGGTGACCTTGCTCCCAGAACAGACCCTCTTTCAGGATGGCCTCCCAGGTGGAGCCATTCCCCATGTCCGCCTTGTCCCTGGACAGAGGCTGCATGGATCAGGCTGAGGTATGGGTGGTGTCGCTGCGGAGAAGGACCTTCTGGATCCTGTCTGGTGTCGAATCTTCGTCTCTGCTGGGAGAATGCGGGCTTTTCATCCATGCAGGTGGCACATGCCTTGGCTCTCAGACCCGGGAGGCAGAGGCAGCTGCCTCCCACTGTGAGTTCAGGGCAGCGTGGAATAGAGACAGAGGTCTAGGGCAGCGCTGGCTTTCCATGATGACTGGAGACCACTGCCTCCAGCCACAAGGCAAGCAGCGCTGCTCAAGGGCAATTAAGAACACAAAGAAAGCCTCCCGAATCTCGGCCAGACGGCTCAGAGCCCTCCTGCCCAGGTTGACACTGAATCCAGGTCGTCCTGGGGTCCTCTGGGTCGCTAGCAGGAAGGCAGCGCCTTCCTGAGAAGCCTGAGCCAGCAGCAGCAGCAGGCTCAGGTTACACCCCTCTCGGCTAGGTGCTAGGGACCCGTTTTCCCAGGCGCTCCTGCGCATGCGCCAGGCCCAAAGCAGCATTTGAAAAGGAAGAACCGCCTTCCAGCTCAGCGTGGGGCCTCGTGCCTTCCATCTAGGCCATGCAGGGTCCCAGGCCCATGGGGCAGACCTCAGCTGGAGAGAATCCAGGGCGGCCTAGGGAGTTTCAGGATGCTGTGCCCAGCAAGATCTAGGGCAAAACCCGCCCAGATGCACTCGGCCTTGGGCGCTCCTCTTCGCTGCTGGAAAAGGCAGAGAGGTGGCTTTGGGCAGCAGGTCCTAGCAGCCCTTTTGGGGTTCTGTGAGGCGGAAAGGGACCTCACTGGGTTTAGCACCGCCGAGGCTTGTCTGAGGGTGCCTCCCATTCCAAGCCTGAGTGCTGGGTTTACACCTGGGAGACCTCTCCTGGCCCTTCTTTTGCAGGAGGAGGCAGCGGCACAGGGCCCCTGCATGCAATGTGCATTCGAAATGAGATGTGTGTGTCTGTGTTTCTCTAGGAGGAGTAGAGCAGGGCTGGCAGGTTGAGAAGGATTGTCCGTGGCTTCTGCTCTTGGACCGATAGGTGTAGACCCCTCTCTGTGGGGCGGCCTGCCCTAGGAGTCTGTCTGACCCCTTGGGCCCGTTCTCCGCTGCGGACAGCAGCCAGCCCCTTAGGTCCTTTCACTCTATGGCTCCCACAGTGCTGGCGCCCAGGCAAGCGTGTCTGCACGCCCAGCTCTCATCCTGGATGCTCAGGTCTGACCTCTGCTCCTCATGCCTGCAGGATAACTCTCTCTCCTTAGGAGTCATCTCTAGGCATCATTCCTCTGGGTTCCTCTGCCCTTCTCTGGGCCAGATTTCTGTTTCCTGAGCTCCCATCCCTGCAGGTCTAGCCTGCCACCTCCTCCCTGAGTCTTGGATTGGTCCTCAGTTCCCAGGACAGAAGAGTCTTGCTGCCATTCTGGCTCCAAGACCTGTCTCTTCAACTAGGCACATGTCCTGGATTCATCTCTTGGGCACCTCACTTCTCTGTGTCATGACTCAATGGCTGCTCTCTGCGGACCTTGGTCTCACTTCAGCTACTTCTGCCTACAGAGAGTGTATGAATCCTAGACCTCGTTCCAGGGACTAGGGCTGCCCTGACCATGGATGGCAATGGCACTGTGGGCGGACGTGGTGGCCCAAGCCTGGACACTGAGCAGAGGAAGCTGAGCAGGACCCTGGCCTGTGCTTCCAGGCCAGCCTGGGTAGAGAACTGGTCTAGCAGGTGACCTTGCTCCCAGAACAGACCCTCTTTCAGGATGGCCTCCAGGGTGGAGCCATTCCCCATATCCGCCTTTGTCCTGGACAGAGGCTGCATGGATCAGGCTGAGGTATGGGTGGTGTCAGCGGCGGAGAAGGACCTTCTGGATCCCTGTCTGGTGTGAATCTTCTCGTCTCTGCTGGGAGAATGGGCTTTTCATCCATGCAGGTGGCACATGCCTTGGCTCTCCAGACCCGGGAGGCAGAGGCGGCTGCCTCTCCCTGTGAGTTCAGGGCAGCGTGGAATAGAGACGAGGTCTAGGGCGCTGGCTTCCATGATGACTGGGAGACCACTGCCTCCAGCCACAAGGCAAGCAGCGCTGCTCAAGGGCAATTAAAGAACACAAAGCCTCCCGAATCTCGGCCAGACGGCTCAGAGCCCTCCTGCAGGTTGACACTGAATCGGGTCGTCTGGGGTCCTCTGGAAGTCGCTAGCAGGAGGCAGCGCCTTCCTGAAGCCTGAGCCAGCAGCAGCAGCAGGCTCGGAGTTACACCTCTCGGCTAGGTGCTAGGGACCCGTTTTCCCAGGCGCTCCTGCGCATGCATGAGCCCAAAGCAGCATTTGAAGGAAGAACCGCCTTCCAGCTCAGCGTGGGGCCTCGTGCCTTGCATCTAGGCCTTGCAGGGTCCCAGGCCCATAGGGCAGACCTCAGCTGGAAGAATCCCAGGGCAGCCTAGGGAGTTTCAGGATGCTGTGCCCAGCAAGATCCTGAGGCAAAACCCGCCCAGATGCACTCGGCCTTAGGCGCTCCTCTTCGCTGCTGGAAAAGGCAGAGAGGTGGCTTTGGGCAGCAGGTCCTAGCAGCCCTTTTGGGGTTCTGTGAGAGGCGGAAAGGGACCTCACTGGGTTTAGCACCGCGAGGCTTGTGCGAGGTGCCTCCCATTCCAAGCCTGAGTGCTGGGTTTACACCTGGGAACCTCTCCCTGGCCTTCTTTTGCAGGAGGAGGCAGCGGCACAGGGCCCCTGCATGCAATAATGTGCATTCGAAATGAGATGTGTGTGTCTGTGTTTCTCTAGGAGGGTAGAGCAGGGCTGGCTTGGGTTGAGAAAAGTTGTCCGTGGCTTCTGCTCTTGGACCCGATGGGTGTAGACCCCTCTCTGTGGGGCGGCCTGCCTAGAGTCCTGTCTGATTCCTTGCAGCCCCGTTCTGCGCTGCGGACAGCAGCCAGCCCCTTGGGTCCTTTCACTCTATGACTCCACAGTGCTGGCTCCCAGGCAAGCGTGTCTGCGCCCAGCTCTCATCCTGGATACTCAGGTCTGACCTCTGCTCCTCATGCATGCATGATAACTCTCTCTCCTTGAGTCATCTCTAGGCATCATTCCTCTGGGTTCCTCTGCCACTTCTCTGGGCCAGATTTCTGTTTCCTGAGCTCCCATCCCTGCAGGTCTAGCCTGCCACCTCCTCCTAGTGCGGATTGGTCCTCAGTTCCCAGGACAGAAGAGTCTTGCTGCCATTCTGGCTCCAAGACCCTGTCTCTTCCAACTGACACATGTCCTGGTTCATCTCTTGCGACACCACTTCTCTGTGTCCATGACTGTGGCTGCTCTCTGCGGACCTTGGTACTTCAGCTCCTTCTGCCTACAGAGAGTGTAGCAAGATCTAGACCTTCGTTCAGGGACTAGGGCACACCTGACCATGGATGGCAATGGCACCTTGAGCCGGGTGTAGTGGCCCAAGCCTGGACACTAGCAGAGGAAGCTGAGAAGCGAGACCCTGGCCTGTGCTTCCAGGCCAGCCTGGAGTAGAGAACTTCGATCTAGCAGGTGGCCCTTGCTCCCAGAACCTGCAGACCTCTTTCACCCAGGATGGCCTCCCAGGGGTGGAACCATTCCCCATATCCGCCCTTTGTCCTGGACAGAGGCTGCCAGATCAGGCTGAGGTATAGGTGGGTGTCAGCGGCGAGAAGGACCTTCTGGATCCCCTGTCCGGTGTCGGATCTTTCGTCTCTGCTGGGAGAATGGCGGGCTTTTCATCCATGCAGGTGGCACATGCCTTGGCTCTCAGACCGGGAGGCAGAGGCAGCGCTGCCTCCCTAGTTCAGGGCAGTGGAATAGGGCAGAGTCTAGGGCAGCGCTATGGCTTTCCATGATGACTGGGGAGACCACTGCCTCCAGCCACAAGGCAAGCAGCGCTGCTCAAGGGCAATTAAGAACCTGTAAAGAAGCCTCCCACGAATCTGAGCCCAGGCCCGGCTCAGAGCCCTCCTGCCCAGATTTGACACTGAATCGGGTCGTCCTGGGGTCCTCTGGAGTCGCTGGCAGAGGAAGGCAGCGCCTTCCTGAGAAGCTGAGCCAGCAGCAGCAGCAGGCTCGGAGTTACACCTCGGCTGGGTGCTGGGGACCCGTTTTCCCAGGCATCTGCGCATACGCCAGGCAAAGCAGCATTTGAAAGGAAGAACCGCCTTCCGCTCAGCGTGGGGCCTCGTGCCTTGTGGAGCCTTGCGGGGTCCCAGGCCCATAGGGCAGACCTCAGCTGGGAGGTCAGGGCGGCCCTGGGAACAGGATGCTGTCTGTGCAACAAGATCCTAGGGCCAAAACCCCCGCCCAGATGCCTCGGCCTTAGAGCCGCTCCTCTTCGCTGCTGGAAAGGCAGAGGTGGCTTTGGAGCAACAGGTCCCCTAGCACGCCCTTTTGGGGTTCTGTGAAAGGCGGGAAGGACCTCACTGGGTTTGCTTTACCACCCAGAGGCTTGTCACGAGGTGCCTCCCCCATTTCAAGCCTGAGTGCTGGGTTTACACCTGGGAGACACTCTCTACCAAGCCCTTCTTTGCAGGAGAGGCAGCGGCAGGAGCCCCTGCGTACAATAATGTGCATTCGAAATAGAGATGTGTGTGTCTGTGTTTCTCTAGGAGAAGTAGAGTAAATTTAGCTTAGGTTGAGAAGGATTGTCATTGGCCTTCTGCTCTTGGACCGATAGGTCTTAAGACCCACTCTGTGGGAAGTGACCTGCCTAGGAGTCCTGTCCTGACCCCTTGGGCCCACGTTCTCGCTGCAGGACAGCAGCCAGCCCCTTGGGTCACTTTCACTCCTATGACTCCCACAGTGCTGGCTCCCAGGCAAGCGTGTCACCCCACACACGCCAGCTCTCATCCTGGATGCACTCAGGTCTGACCTCTGCTCTCATGCCTGCAGGATATGGTGCAACTCTCTCCTTCCTTAGAGTCATCTCTGAGCATCATTCCACTCTGGGTTCCTCTGCTACTTCTCTCAGGCCTTGAATTTCTGTTTCCCGGGGCTCCTTCCCTGCGGTCCTAGCCACTGCCACCTCCCCTCCTGAGTGCGGATTGGTCCTCAGTTCCCAGGACAGAAGAAGAGTCTTGCTGCCATTCTGGCTCCCAGACCCTGTCTCTTCCAACTGAGCACATGTCCTGGATTTCATCTCTTGGGCACCTCACTTCTCTGTGTCCTAAAACGACTCAATGAAAAACATCTAGGACCTTGAATGCTCAGCCAGCTACTTCTGCCTACAGGGGTATGAATCCCTAGACCTCGTTCAGGGACTAGGGCTGCCCTGACCATGGATGCTTAATGGCACTGTGAGCGGACAGTAGTGGCCCAAGCCTGGACACTGAGCAGAGGAAGCTGAGAGCAGGACCCTGGCCTGTGGCGCCAGGCCAGCCTGGGTAGAATGTTACAACAGGTGACCCACTGCTCCCCAGAGACAGACCTCTTTCCAGGATGGCCTCCCAGGGTGGAGCCATTCCCCATATCCTTTGTCCCTGGACAGAGGCTGCATGGATCAGGCTGAGGTATGGGTGGTGTCAGCGTGAGGAAGGACCTTCTGGATCCTGTCTGGTATCGGAATCTTCTAAATCTGCTACAGGAGAATCGCGGGCTTTTCATCCCATGCAGGTGGCACATGCCTTGGCTCTCCAGACCGGGGGAGGCAGAGGCAGCTGCCTCCCTGTGAGTTCAGGGCAGCGTGGAATGAGACAGAGGTCTAGGGCAGCGCTGGCTTTCCATGATGACTGGGGAGACCACTGCCTCCAGCCACAAGGCAAGCAGCTGCTCAAGGGCAATTAAAGAACACAAAGAAGCCTCCCCGAATCTCGGCCCAGACAAGCCAGAGCCTCCTGCCCAGGTTGACACTGAATCCCAGGTCGTCCTGGGGTCTCTGGAGTCGCTAGCAGGAAGAGCGCCTTCCTGGCAGGAAACCCTGAGCCAGCAGCGGCAGCAGGCTCAAGGTTACACCCCTCTCGGCTGGGTGCTGGGGACCCGTTTTCCAGGCGCTCCTGCGCCATGCGCCAGGCCCAAGCAGCATTTGAAAAGGAAGACACGCCTTCAGCTCAGCGTGGGGCCTCGTGCCTTGCATCTGGGCCTTGCAGGGTCCCAGGCCCATAGGGCAGACCTCAGCTGGAGAGAATCCAGGGCGGCCTAGGAGTTTCAGGATGCTGTCTGTGCCCAGCAAGATCCTAGGCAAAACGCCCAGATGCCTTGACCCTTAGGCCGCTCTGCCGGCTGCTGGAAAGGCAGAGAGGAGTGGCTTTTTGGGCAGCAGGTCCTAGCAGCCCCTTTTTGGGGTTCTGTGAGAGGCAGGAAAAGGGACCTCACTGGGTTTAGCACCGCCGAAGGCTTGTCTGAGGGTGCCTCCCATTCAAAGCCTGATGCTGGGTTTACACCTGGGAGACACTCTCCCTGGCCCTTCTTTTGCAGGAGGGAGGCAGCGTGCAGGAGCCCCTGCATGCAATGTAATGCATTCGAAATGAGATGTGTGTCTGTGTTTCTCTAGGAGGGGGTAGAGCAGGGCAGCCTTGGGTTGAGAAGAAGGATTATCCGTGCTTCTGCTCTTGGACGATAAAGTGTAGACCCATATCTTATTTAGAGGCGGCCTGCCTAGGAGTCCTATCTGACCCCTTGGAGGCCCGTTCTGCTGCGGACAGCAGCATTATGATCCCTTCCTCTATAGCTCCCCACAGTGCTGGCTCCCAGTGGCGTGTCACCTGCTTGGCTCTCATCCTGGATCTCAGGTCTGACCTCTGCTCCTCATGCCTGCAGGATAACTCTCTCTCTCCTTAGGGTCATCTCTGGGCATCATTCCACTCTGGGTTCCTCTGCCACTTCTCTGGAGCCAGATTTCTGTTTCCTGGGCTCCCATCCCTGCAGGTCTAGCCTGCCACCTCCTCCCTGAGTCTTGGATTGGTCCTCAGTTCCCAGGACAGAAGAGTCTTGCGCATTCTGGCTCAAGATTTTCATCTCAGCCTTTAACTCAGGCACATGTCCTAGTTCATCTCTTATAGGCACCTGCCTCTGTCTAAGCGACTCAATGGCTGCTCTCTGGACAGTGTTCTCCGCTAAGCTACTTCCACGCCTACAGAGAGTGTATGAATCCCTAGACCTGCGTTCCAGGGACTGGGGCTGCCTGACCATGGATGGCAATGGCACTGTGAGCGGACGTGGTGGCCCAAACCTGGACACTGTAGGCAGAGGGAAGCTGAGAGCAGGACCCTGGCCTGTGGCCCAGAGCCAGCCTGGAGTAAGAGGGAACTCGATCCTAGCAGGTGACCCCTTGCTCCCAGGCAGGTTCCCTCTTTCAGGATGGCCTCCAGGGTAGGCCGTTCCCCGTATCCTTTGTCCTGGACAGAAACACCATGGATCAGGCTGAGGTATGGGTGGTGTCCATGGCCGGAGAAGGTTAACCTGGATCCTGTCAGTGTCGAATCTTCGTCTCTGCTGGGAGAATCTGGCCAGGCTTTCATCCATGCAGGTGGCACAGTGTGGCTCTCCAGACCCGGGGCAGAGGCAGCTGCCTCCTCAGCAGTTCCAGGGCAGCGTGGAATAGAGACAGAGAGTCTAGGGCAGCGCTGGCTTTCCATGATGACTGGGATACTGCCTCCAGCCACAAGGCAAGCAGCGCTGCTCAAGGGCAATTACAAGGGCTTCAAGAAAGCCTCCAGATCTCGGCCAGACGGCTCAGAGCCCTCCTGCCCAGGTTGACACTGAATCGGGTCGTCCTGGGGTCCTCTGGAGTCGCTAGCAGGAAGGCAGCGCCTTCTGAGAAGCCTGAGCCAGCAGCAGCAGCAGGCTGGAGTTACACCCCTCTAGCTGGTGCTGGACCCGTTTTTTCCCAGAGGGCGCTCCTGCGCCCGAGCCAAGCAGCATTTGAAAAGGAAGGCGCCTTCAGCTCAGCGTAGGACTCGTGCACTTGCATCTGAGCCTTGCAGGGTCCCAGGCCCATAGGGCAGACCTCAGCTGGAGAGAATCAGAACGGCTGAGAGTTTCAGGATGCTGTCTGTGCCCAGCAAGATCCCTAGAGGCAAAACCCGCCCAGATGCACACACTAAGCTGCCAGGCCCTCCTCTCCAGCTGTGGAAAGGCAGGTGGCACAGGCAACAGGTCCCCTAGCAGCCCTTTTGGGGTTCTGAGAGGCGGAAAGGGACCTCACTGGGTTTAACGCCTTGAGGCTTGTCACGAGGTGCGCCATTTCAAGCCTGAGTGCTACGGGTTTACACCTGGGAGACACTCTCCTGGCCTTCACTTTTTGCAGGGAGAGCTAGCGGCATGAGGCCCCCTGCATGCAATGTGCATTCGAGAGTAGGATGTGTGTGTCTGTAACCTCTGGGGAGGGGAGTAGAGCAGAGACAGCTTGGTTGAAGGAGATTGCTCCGTGGCCTTCTGCTCTTGGACCCGATAGGTGTAGACCCACCTCTCTGTGAGGCGGCCTGCCCTAGAGTCTGTCTATTGCCAGGCCCGTTCTCCTGCGGACAGCAGCCAGCCCCTTGATTCCCTTTCACTCTATGGCTCCCACAGTAAACCACAGGCAAGCGTGTCTGCTGCGCCCAGCTCTCATCCTGGATACTCAGGTCCTGACCTCTGCTCCTCCTTGCCTGCAGAAGTAACTCTCTCTCTCGCTTAAGTCTTCACCTTGTGCCTGTACTGTGTATTAATGCCATGCCTATTGTGCCTCTCTATAGAGCATCATTCCTCTTGGTTCTCTGCCACTTCTGGGGCCAGATTTCTGTTCCACAAGGCTCCATCCCACCTGCGGAGTCTAGCCTGCCACCTCCTCCCTGAGTGCGGATTGGTCCTCCAGTTCCCAGGACAGA
>JAEOAE010000240.1:0-26908 GCA_036365155.1 Meriones psammophilus
AGGCAGACGAAGAACAAGCGTCGCAAGTACTGAATTCGCTATCCATCTTTCTTTGTGCGTAAGGAGGCGGCCGTTGAAGGCAAGGCCTGCCACCGTGTCGCCACGAGGTTTGAAGATCAACACCAAGAACAACGCTTTTGCCCGTGTGGGATGCGCATTTTGCAGGGCATGTTGATTACTCTGCAGAGATGTGGGATAGACAATTTGCAAACTGATAAACAGTCCTGAGGGAGGTCGTAGACGTTAGCTGTGCAGACTGGGCCACCAGGAGGAAATGCACAATACCTAGATTTGGTAGATGCGTAGTCATACGTTGCTAATAGAGACGACGTACTCATCTAGTGCATAAAAAGGTCCTTCTCGCAAAGTACATTCTGGGGAACAGCACAGCGCAGGCGTTCGCAATATACGCTTCACGTCAGCAAGGATGGAATTGCAGCACTAGGTCTGAATGGTTCAGTGAATACAGCCCAAGTTCTTCAAACTTTGACTGATCTGAAAAAGTAAGTACGCTTGTGCAGCCTGCTGTTATTGTTAGTTGTTTTTCGCGCTGCCAGACTTCACTAGACGCAGCACTTCTCTTAGAAAGGATTCGAGTCAGCCTGTGGTTCCGTCCGTTCCGATAAACCAACGCCCCCAACCCGAACGAGAAAACTTTCCCGTGTGCGCGAAAACAGGGCGCCCTAGTCTTCCACTCCTTCCGCGTTAACTGGTTTCCTCCAAGTTGGTAATATACGACCATCGAAGAAACTTTTAAACGTAGCACTGCCTCCACAACCAGCTTTTTGTTGTACAATTTACATACAATCTAACTGATCTGGTACGGGGTGAGATGTGTGACATGACTTGTGAATACGCTTTCCCCATAATTACGTAAGACGAGGGTCCGTGATAGAATATGCTGTCCGGAAGACTTTTGTCAGGCTTACGAAACCTTTCCCACTCTTTTCACGCAGCCACAAACAGTTGTCTTACTTTAATCGCTCCTTTCCAGCACGTGCCACGGTGACGCGTAGTATAAAGGGCTTCTCAATAGTAGGCTGCCCGCTGATGTAGTTTCATTACAGGTGATGACGCGCTTGTGAATAAGCAACTTCTATCCGGCCGGCAGAACTCGAGGCTTCACCAACAAAGGTCCACTGATGTAGTGAAAAGATTGCAGATGTAGATCCCCTCGTTGCGCTAAAAAAAGGTATACCTCGGAGCAATGTACAGTCGCCCGTTATTGCATTTTCAGTCTCTTCCGTCCACTGTAACCTACGGGTAGGAACTTTCAATAAAACAGCAAGAAGGCGTCGATGCTTCTCGTTTGTGTCGAGCACTACTGACTTGAGGCTGAGTACCTCTGAGACGTTCTCAGAGGTCTCAGTTAATCACGGCAATGCTATTTTCAGGTTCTCTTGGTCGAAGGGAAGGACACAGAACTGAAGGGTCCGAACATCTGCCCGATTGTACTCACATACATACGGAAGCTCGCATGAGTTTGCATTTGATATGCACCAGCCTCTTTTCTTTCACTGCATTTCACCATCTGTTAGTAGTAAAAAGAATGGAGAGTACATAATTGCAGAAGCACAGCGTAGCTGCAGCCGTCTGCCATTCGCAGTGCACGTTACAGTCACCGCGGGGAGTGAAGTCTTCGGTCCGCGTAGACTGGCGCTGCCACCCAAACACAGAAACCGACCGCCGAATTCGCCCAAGGGCATTCCTTCTCTCATGCATGGTACGCGGTCGTGGGACCGCGCCTTCATTTGTTATACGCGCAAGCGCCTTCACGCAACGGGTTTATGCGTTAAAAACCAGCGTGTACTGCAGTTTTCAGTGGCGTACCACACCGCTGCCAGCAACGTTGCATTTATACAGTGATTTCTTGTTCCGAAGCATTTAAACCTGACAACGCGCACTAATGTACGCAGTGTCAGTGTGTGTGTGCGATGCCACTATTTGCGCTTTGTGTCTGTGGTAGGCTTTATCTGCGTCTGTGGAGAGCAGCCGGTGGGGACTGGTGTGGTGAGCTTCACAAAGTGGCAAGGTAAGTGCCTGTGTCAACACAAGGGAGGTTTCTGAATGCGGCCTGCGATACTTATGGAAGGACTGGCGTCAGCGGCTGTTGAGGCGCTGGCACATACAACTTGCTAGCAGAAAGCTGGAAAGCCTTCTGCAATTGTAGCAGGGTGCTTTCGCCGGGAGAACTGAGGTGTGACAAACAGTTCGCATCCCCTGCGGCAATTATTGATGTAGACTTCTAAGAGTGTCTTACAATGACCTGGGGACACTTACAGGTTGCCATGTGTACGTTGGAGCT
Source organism: Meriones psammophilus (assembly GCA_036365155.1). Taxonomy (NCBI): domain Eukaryota; kingdom Metazoa; phylum Chordata; class Mammalia; order Rodentia; family Muridae; genus Meriones; species Meriones psammophilus. The sequence goes on from JAEOAE010000240.1 coordinate 2,306, forward strand.
TTACTGCTAAGCGATTGAGATGTACGCACCAGGGATCCCTGTCTCACCTGAGGATGCGTAGACTGCAGCCATGTGACGCAATGCCTTTCTGCCTTCAAGTGACTTTTTATTGGGTGCAGAGGTAATTTTCTGGTTTCTTCTGGTGTACCTTTTACGTGCATAACGGTCTCGATGTAAGCGTTTGCGCTTGTGTGCCCTACATGCGTCAAAAAATGTCTTGAGCACGCGCGCAGACTTACGACGTGATCCACACCTACGGTCTTTGAGGCAAGCGTTCGCGAAGAACCCCTGACGAGCCGTCTCGTTGCGTATTTACAGTCTTGACCAGTGGTGCAAATGAAAGCAATGAACACCGAGGAAGTGTCGCACTCATTTCCGCCGCAACCTATTCAATGGAACAGCGATTTGTGGGCTGCTGGCGCCGGATGTGTTCCAATGTATGACGATGAAAACGTCGCCTCTACAAGCAGTAGTAGTGAACGACACCCGCCTGTTATCGATCCTGTGCTCATCATATTTTTGCGTCTATGCGTCCATTAGGATATACATATATATATAGGTATATACAGATATATAATGTGTATATGGACGCACACACGTACAACACAACAGGAACTATACTCAGGAAAAGTGACGTTTCATTCGAAGTGATTTATCATTCGTGCAAGGTCATCGCTGGTTCGTCTCGTAGTGCACAACAGGAGACGTGTAGAGCCACTGGCGTTGCCCTACCGTGGAGAAGTTCCATGCATGCAGGCACCGAGGACGTGTTGGTGCACTGTAGAGAAGGACGGCGCATACGCCTACTTGTAGCAAGATGCACACATTGACATAAGGCCTATCTATGTCTTCGAGGCTGTACACAGCAGAGGCAGCAACACCGAGCGGCATGTTGCGGGTTTTTGTGAATCGCCGACGTCTTTGTCCGCCCCACAACATGGCGAGCACAGTGAATCCCACCTGCGGCACCGGATGGCCACAGCTATAAATCCTGACTTTCAGTCCACGGAATTGATGTTTATCCCTTGATTGACCAGTTCGCGCGGAGCCCCACCCGTGGTGCTGATGTGGCTACGCAGTACCCAGAACCCGTTCGGCCGCGGGGCGGGTAAACGGATGCGGCGATGTTGTAGCACCACCAGCGGCGCCACAAGCATGGCATGAGGAGGAAGGCGGCAGTCTCTAGGGAGACTGGCGGCGCGCTTGAGCGGCCAGCAGCAGCGTTGATGAGGATCCAGTCGGCGGGTTTGGAGCGTACGGTCGGGCTACCCACTATCACTCGGTCGTCTATATCGCGGCCGCTGCATCGACGTGGTTTGGCGACAGCAGTATCGCGCTGGAACAGCAGCGGCGCAGCACCCTAAGCATTACTCGTAAAGAAGCACCAGCAACATCCCGACAGTCACAAGGGTGGCAGCCTGCAGTACAAAGACGCGGTCGTTGCGATGTGATCTATACAGCAGTGCTGACATTTCTCATTCGTAGTGCGGGATTTAGCGTGCCTTCGTAGACTGCGCATCATTGGCCAAGATCTGCTGTCTCTCGCTCTGGCTTCCCCCTGTTTATCCACTGTATCCCAAGTATCTGTCCACACACACACACATGCTAGAATAGAGCGGAGGCGACCTCGTCGCCAGGGCTGCCACTGCTGCCCTTGTCGACCTCCCCACGCCGTCCAGGACGCCAAAGGCGTCGCTTCTGCATATAGTGCTGTCATCTCTTTTCCGAACGAGTTATTAAACGAGGAAGGCAACGCAGCGTGCGCTGGTGGGGCTCAGTCGTCTCTGTGCGGATGCTACTACCCTTTGTTGCGAGGTCACTGGTGACGCACTACTACAGCGGATCGGACTCTTTGCGGCTGCCGACCTACTAAGATTTGGAGTAAAGTAATCTATATTGAAATGGGACAAGTTTCTCTAATTGGTGCGCACTGCCGCAACTGTCGCGTGGAAAGGTTACGCGAGTGGTCTGTACTAAAGTAAGCGCTTTCTGTCACCGTCTTTGCACATTCCTCCCCGCCCGGTTGAACTAACTGCTTGGAGTGCTGCAGATGTGTGCGTTGCGTTCGGACGCCTAGCACAGAACAGGTGGGAGCACAAAAGCTAATATTTTCTGGCATCGCTTTCCATGGTCACCAGGTTCACTGGAATCGCAATGCCATTCAGAAGAATCAAACAGCCGCGTGATCAACACACAACTTGGTGTTGGCGCGGAGATTTCTGACGAAAGACATAATGCCGTACAAGGGACCCGCAAGGTGCTCTGCAGCAACACACTCAGAGGAAAACACGTCGAATGTGTCTCCATCGTGGGCTGTATAGCTGGCAATGGCACAGGGGCCACGGCTGCTGTCCGTCGGGGTCCTGCTGCTGTTACGCCCGATGATGGCCTTTCCTGCTCTTCCTCGCTCATGCAGAAGCTCCATCAGATATCACTCGCCAGATGCAGCAGGCGCGAACTTGACAGCGCGCCAGCCCCGGTACCGCGACGTAGTCCCCGAATCCACAGTGGTGCTGCATTCTGTATGCTGTGGCGCCTTAATCTCAGCTGAAAAGTCGTGGATAGAGTCCACTGTGCGGATCTGCCAACGAAGGAGACGAACGAACGACTGCTGTCCGGTCGAGATGCGTGTAGGCCACAAGTGGCAACCCAAAGGGACTGGCAACGCGTCGATTATCCATAACAGGAGGACCCAGGACAGATACGGAGGCAGGCTGGAGGCAAGGGGCGTCGCCATGCCTCACAGAAAGAGCGGCTTTTGAACCGACTGACCCTATTGATGTCAGGAAGAAGAAGACGATGCGAGACGACAGGCGCAGCAGATGGCACGGAAGCAACTGAACCTCTGAGTCAGTAGAAACTAATCATGTAAAGAAAGGTACGGTATCCGTCTGTACCTCCCAGCGAGACGGCAGGCTGCGGTCGATGGGCTCAAAGTTTCGGACGCTTGTCCCCCGTCCACGTCTTTCCCTGCCACGATTCGTGTATGTTTCCCGTCAGTGCACTATGCTCCCCGCAGGGGACTCGACAGTGCTTGGTGTCAGAGAGTCAGTCGCCGTTGCCGCGGCCGTGAGTCTTACCGTAAACGCAGATGTTCCTGTTTCAGTTTTAGACGCTGCCTTTGTGCAGGAACGTCCACTGGAGCCAAAGCTGCGGTCGGTGATAACATATGTGTTGCTTCCCCCACTGGTCGTACTCTAGCTTTTAACGGTGCAGGTCCAACTGGGCCGTTGAGCTCGAACTTCCTCACGCTGCCATGCCTATTTGCTGCAGCAAATGTAGATTCTCCTTTGGCGATTCCGTGCTGCGCGTGCAGTCGCTGCGGGAACAAACTCTCAACCGCTGCAGCTTTAGAAACGCTGCTGCGCAGCTCAATCTACCGGTGGTGCACACGTCACACCAGCGCTATACAGTGGCGAAGAATTTGCCAGCGTTTACCCCCGCGCCTTCACTTTGCGAAGAATAACGTACAAACGCGGTAACGATTCAGCAGGCAGCGGCAGCCCGGTAATAGGAGGATCGACTGTAACGCAGAACACATTAAAGCACGCAGAGCGTGATATTTAGCAGCGCAAAGCACAGCAGCTGCCCAACAGGCATCAACAACAAAGCCGTTGGAAATGGCGACACTGCTGATCCCAGCACGTGGCATGCAAATGTAAAGCCATTCGGGTCGATCCTCTGTTGAGAGACGCCAAGGTTTCCTCAGGCTCCGGCACCGCTCCAGACATATTGAGCGGATCGCCACACTGGGCTCTGCGGGGAGAAGAAGTTCTTTATTCTAAGCGAAAGAGACCTGCGAACAATGCCAGCGGCACCAACCGCAACAAGTACAGCGGCAGTGGCACCAGCAGCTGGTTTTGATAGCAGCAACATGCATGATGGAAGCAGCGTCAACGGCGGTGTACGTGGAAATGTCAATGATAAAGGACGACACGAGCAGCATCTGCCGCTGTAACGGCAATGCCCATTACAACAATAGATGCAGCAGCCACGGTGGCAGCCGAATCGTTCACGGCAGCATCTGTCCTTTACTTCCCTGAGTAGACAGCTGTAGATCCACTACAGTGTCTACACACCATCACCTGCGGCGTCTTCCACTTCTCGCTCTGTCCGCAGCATCTCTTACGAGAGGGACGTGCTTCGCTGCATGATCGAGGGTTATACCAGCTGCGATTCGTGCGGCCATGGCAGCTTGTGCGAGAATGGGACGACATGCAAGGAGAATTGGAGCATTTGAGAGTGAGAGGCTTTTTCATGGAGTGGTCTGAAGTGTCTCCGGCTGTTTGCTCAAGCGCGCGTGCCCCTGCAGAGACCCCTCTCCAACGCTGAGCTGTTCGTGCAGCATGCTTCAAACAACAAATCCTGCGACAATTCGTTGCTCTGTGACTTGCATGGCTAACGGAACACAAAAGTTTTGCAGCTCCTCATATGCCAAACGTGACGGAGACCGCTCGTGTGAACTGGGCGACGCCGCGGCTAACAGCAGCGCATGCTACTACTGAAATGCACCACCGCTTCTATGTTGCATAAGGACGCGCAGATGCACCCAAGGCCACCGCCTGTTGAGGAGCTCCTTCTACCGCCGCTGTTGTCCCGCCTGGGGACGCCTTATTCCGAGCACAGCAGCAGCGGCATCTCCCTCGAAGCCCTGCTTTACTCTTGGCTTCCCACCCGCTTGAGAATGCATTGCTTCAGGCTGCCGCCTCAGCCACGCCTACTCCAGCAGCGAACCGAAACGGTAGCGGCGCTTGGTTCCTGTGGCAGCAGTTCACCCCTTTGGGCAGCAGCAGCAGTAGCACCTGTTCTCCTTCTGTCTTCTCTCAGTTGCCCATCGTCCCTTTGTCTGCGTGGCCGGTGCCTGCTACGTATGTTTGTGAAGACGACGAGTTGCTCTGGCAGAGACAGAAATGCAGCGACTCCCCCGACACCGTAGAGTGCAGCCCCTGTGGCAGACAATGCGCTGAGCTAATCTCTTGTCACTCTTGGAGCGGCGACTTCAAATTTGAAGACTGTACTGCAACCCGCTCACTTCGACGACAGAGAGAAGATTTGCTTGATCGCTGCAAGTCCATCGCGCAGGAGAGTCGCCGCCAGCGTCGCGGGCGGCAGCTTCACTCGCAGCCTTACCAGTTTTCTCTCAGGTACTGCAGATCTGTGTCGAGCGGAGCTAGTCTCTCCTGGGATGGTCAAGAGGCCGACGCGGCACACAAAAGCCCTCCCCAGGTATTCGGTGCAATGTCAGCGGCAGAAGAGGCGACCGTTGCTGCTTTTCCTGGTAAAGAACAAGGCTGATGCTTTACATCCGAGGACAACTACAGCTACGTCGCCGTCTGCATGCCATTTTAGCTGCCGTTCCGCTCTCACGCAGAGAGCTGGTTCCTCTACATATAGCGTGTGCATCCTAGAGCCTCCATGTCTTCGAGGGCGACGCAAGACCATGCTCCCAGGTTGGTGGCTTCTGCTCTTCGACCCTAAGAACAGCGACATTGCTGCTTGGAGATCATGACCCAGAGTCAATAAGCGCTAGCGGCTTCAACATATGTGACTCTACTAACAGTGCCGGCAGTCCCATCAGCACCAGCTGCGACGTGAAAGCCAGCGGCGAGGAGAACTGCAGCAGCCGTTCTGGCTGTGACCTTTGTGTACGCTGGAGGCCAGAAGGCGACACGACAACCTTCAGAGAGTACAGGCTCCCCAGCGGCTCGTCTCCGCAGAGGGCCCGGCAGCGTCGTATCCTCAGGTAAGTCGCGCGTTAAAAGAACAACAAAGTCCAGCGGCAGTCCTGCGCTACTCTAGAGCCTCAAAGGAAGCAGAACTGATTGAGGCACGCCAGCAGCTGCCGCAACTATTCTGAGTGACGACTGTGAAAAGGACAGGACAAGCAGCGATAGTACGTAAGGCAAGCAAAGCCAGGTTCCTTTGGGTATTGAACAATGCGACATTCAGTAGCGGCTGCAGTGTGCAAAGGTGCTGCCTACTACTGTACTCTAATCAGGGTGGTCGATAGTCATTGTAATGGTCGGCTACAGCCTGGAAGAATAAAGTGGGAGAGCGTGCGTAGATCACCAACAAACCAGCGTCTTCTCTTGTCCACATGCCAATGTCGAGCCACTAGGAGCTCGTCCAAGCGCGAGCTTCAGATCCGAGGCAGCTGGCTTATTCTAAGCCAAGTCTATAAGAAAGTAGGCTAGGCACTAGTAGACGCACCTGCGGCGACTCTCCTCTCCTTGCTCACAGCAGAGCGGCCTACTGAACTCCGTTTCTGAGTCAGATCTTGCAGCTGTCGTTGCTTCATGCAGTCTATTTAGTCGGGACAGGCGAGGCTTCCACGCATGCAAAGAGAAACCGCAGGTTCTTCTGCGGCTTACGACCAGGCGCAGTACAACCGGTTTTAACACCAGCTTAACAGTCCTGACACAATAGCCGGCATAGTCAAGTCAAAGTCGATACGGCGTTTCACACGGCGACTGTGAGATTTGCATTCTGAATTTGTTATTTGCCGTCTTCGGATGTTGCAGGTGTTGCAGCGCAGATTGGTGCTCTCCGTCTTAATGCAGAAACTCCAAGCCTCCCGAACGTCACTTCATGCCGTGCGTCGGCGGGACAAGTAGTAACTGCGCTGACCCCATGATCGTCGAGCGGCTAGTGCCGTAAGCTGTTCTGTAATTCATACCCTTGGTTCTGCTGAGTCTCCTGCTCTGGGCTTGCCGCTGAAGTGGCCTCTTCTTTTTTACGCTCTGCGTCAAATGCTGATGAGATAGCTGACTGTTCTACTGCGGAGACGACCGCTCAATGCAACTGCAGAACTGCTTTTTCCTCAGCCAGGGCTTGAGGTGTGCAGTGCAAGGCAGTCCTGCATGGAGCAGCGTCTTCTTACGTCGAAAGAAGAAGAGGGGATGCAGGGACAGGGCAGACAAGATCAACAACAGGAAGATAAACGTCACGCACTGCAGCAGAAAGAGAACGAAGTGCTGAAGCTACAAGAAGGCCACCGATACAAGCAGCAGGAGTGGAGTCGGAAAATACGGATGCACTTCGTAATGTAATGGCAAGAGAAAATGCGCAGTCGACTGCTTGTGGAGAACAGGCAGGTCTTACAGCAGCGCTGAATGAAGGAGCGCTGTTCAATGGATCAGCTACACTGGCTGCTCAGTCTGGTGGTGCGACTGCAACGAAGGAAACATCAGCAGCCGCATCGCATGTAACTGGTACCCAGAGTTCTCTACATCCGGTCAGCGCACACGCCCGGAGTTCAGCGGAGCCCTCTTTGTTGATGGTGTCTTTCAGCAATCCAGGTGACATCCGGCTTGGACGCTGGCTGTACATTCACAGTGCCGCAAGGTGTCAATCAAGGGGATGCATGATATCGGTTCATGCCACCCAGCCTCTTCCGAGGCATTAGAAGAGGGGAGAAGTGTTACAACGGCAGAAACATCAGGTAGCACAACAGCAGCTCCACCTGCGAGAGCAGCAGTATTGTGCACCACAACAGCTGGAAGGAAGTTGAATTCGGAGAGAGTCTGGTGATTCACGCAGCGCGGGCGATTACTCGAGGACAATCCCACCAGCAGCCTTGCAGGTAGCAGTGGTCTCACTTTGGCGACATACATGAATGGCGAGGCTTTTAGCGGCGGGACAGCCATGGAAAGCAGACAGGAAAGATTAGATTTGGAACCGTGGCTTATGAGGAGAAGCAGTCGCAGGTACTGCAAGACTGTCATCAACAATGCTGTTATGCTTGCGCAGCGGACCCCACTGTTACGACATCGCAGAGAAGACAAGCGGCAAATGATCTGCACGAATAGCGAGATAAGACACAAAGCACTACACTTTTCAATTCCCCGGCGATGCAGCCGCAGCGGTAGCCGTGGCAGTGTCAGCAGCACCACCAGCGCAAAGCGGCCTCCCGTCGTATTGGACCTCGCGGAGCAGCAGCCCGCTGTAGTCCCGCTGAGCAGCCGTAGACGCGAGTCTCTGGCTGCTTCTGCCGCTGCCGCCGATGCAGGGCTGCCGACATCAGCTACAGCTGATATATGTGTCTCTGCAGCAAATCTGCTTTCTTCCATTCCTGCGCGTAAGGTGATGAGCTCGCAGCATACAGAGGTGCACCAGATCAGCAAGACGAGCCACCCACAAGTCGTACGACAATACAGTCGTGAGGCGTCTGCTGTAGCTAGTGCCTCCTGACGATCCGCGTCGAAGCGCGTCTCAGCTGCGGTGCAGTGGGGTCTCTGCACCCACTGGAGGCCTCCTCGCAGAGGTCGCCTTGGCGCTGCAGCACCGCTGTCCTCAGTTCAAACCGCTGCGCCCTTCAATGGTTGCAGCACTCTGTCACATAGGGTCATCGCCATTTGACTCAGTAGCAGCAGCTACCCCTAGTTCACCAGCCTTCGCTGGAGTTGCATCCGTGTTTCCAACCCCAGAAAAGGCCGCGACAGCTTCATCTATGGCGATAGAGACGGCTGACGCAGCAGCAGCGGCGCGAAAGGATGACAGTCATTTTCAGCGAGCGCAGAATCCTGATTGGTCGTATATGTTTGTGGGACAGATGGTGTACCAGCAAAGGGTCTGCAGTTGGTGAAAACAGAACAGCAGCGCCAATCCCGCAAGCTGAAGAAGCAGCAGTCAAATTTAGTCGCAGCCACAGCAAGAGCAAATGAAGTAGGGGAACGCTCGAGGAAAGCTGCGACAGAGGAAAGATCCTCTGATTTTGCCTACAGCAGCAAGCAGACTGAGGAGCTGTGCATCAGAGTCCGACGCTCCTGCCGCGCTAGAGCCCCTGAACCTGCTGTCCTGCAGAAACGCTACAAATCAGCAACAGTTCAAGGGCACCGCATTTGTTGCTTACTGCGAACAAATTAGCAGCAGCTGAAGTGAATATTACAACTGCAGCTGGAGCAGCAACAACGCATAGGTCCTCTCTGCTCAACAGCGATGCAAGAGCCAGCACAGTGCCTGCTGATATAACACAGGAACCTGGAGCAGTAGAGTATTAAACACAGCCTCATTACCCAATGCGAGCCGCAAGGGGTGCGTCTAACCTCCTGGTCTCGGCAGGACAACTTTGAGCATGCGCAGCGTAGAGAGACTCAAAAGTTTTACCCGTAGCTGCAGAATCAGCAGCCATTAGTGCGGTGTGCTCAAACGGAAGCAGCCCGGCGTGAAGAAGCACCCGAGTCACCACAGTTTCCATCACAGCATTTCCAGCAAGCTACGCCAGATGTGGAAGTTTTCCAACCACGGAGCCAAGCACCTCAGGGCGAGCCTTCCGTGCAGCAGCACCAGCACCAGCAGTTGCAGCAACAACAGACGCAGTCGCACAAGCAGCATCATCTTCTGCGCCAGCGACTCTGCCAAAGCTCGTGGATCCTGTGGAAGAATGTGTATACCATGAGAAGAGTTTGAATACTCCACGCAATCCGCCAGGTTACCTCCATATCTCTTGCTGATTCTTGCTCAGACAAAAACCTCCGAAAAGGGGCCTGGGCTTCGGAATAGCCGCGAGCAGGAAGACAACAGCCACAACCCTGAATGCACTGCGCTAGAGTCGGAAATGCCGGGTGCCCTCTTCGTTGCACAAGCAGCATTTGTTTCTCGCAGTACATCAGAGCATGCAGATTCCTTGGGTTATTCTTCTGGTTCGATGCCGACTACTAGCAACTGTGGTACCACTCAATCACCAACCCTTAAACCGAGGATGGTGCGAAGGAAAGATAGCTGTAATCACTGGAAGCAAAGGACAACTTGATATCAAGCCTGTCAAGGATAGTAACTGCACCCCTCAGCGGCAGTGCTCAACCTTGTTACACTTTGGAGCCAGCAGCGTACAGACGTTGACCGTAAAAACTGCTCCTGTAATGTCCTGCTACTCCAAAACAATCGCACTTGCTTCCAGGACGGGTTATTCTTGTCAAGACAGGTCAAGCTGGAAGCTTCCGGAGAGGCCCTTCTCATCATTGGAGAGTCCCCAGGCAACGTCTGCGAATGTACGCGCGTTGCCACCGCCACAGGTCCGAATGATTTTGAGGTGCTTCCAGGCCCATTGATGAAGGTAGCAGAAAACAAACAGATGCAGCATCAGCTGCGGAGGCAGAGCCCAGATAAATTGTGCTTCATCGCATTTCGAACTCAGCGAAAGCCGAACATCACAAGGCCCCATCTCGAAATCGATGCTTGATGGTCTCCAGGGACCGGCAGCAGCAGCGGCAGCAGCCAAGGAGACGTCAGGGAAATGGCTCTCAAATATAGCCTCCATGCAAATAGATCTGGGAGCACGAGAACCACGTGAGGGGAGGTGTGACGTATTTCAACGGAGAGAAATGAGCTGTTCACAGAGGCAACGCAGAGTTCTCGGCGGCCTGGACCCTCATATGGAACTCGCGACAGGACGATTCGGCAGACCGCGCCACAAGCTTCAATTCCGACAGCGCACTTCGCAATCAGGCTGCGGATGAGGGAGGAAATGCTGCGGCGGCTGTGATGGCGTCTGAAGAAGGCGCTCTATATGGGAGGCCACACAACAGCGACGCCACTGAAGCTCCTCCTGCTTATGGTGTTGTTGCTGCACTTCCGCCTGCTGGTGCGCACTGTGTGGCTGGTGATACGGACGGTGCAGCTGCAAGGCCTTCATGTATAATTGCTGAAAAGCTTGAAGCCGACGTAGAGACCTTCGCGACAGCGAACGACGAAGGTGACGGAGGGAAGGAGCCAGAAGAGAAGATTTAATCACCATGTCCGATAGCAGGTGGATAGCCCTGAGAAGAAGCGGTCTCTTTCGTCTCGGAGATAAGGGAAGGGCGTCTATAAAGTCGTGAGAATTGCCAAGTAAGCTATCACTGGCTCCACTGTATTGCTCACAGCAAAGAGCTGCTGTGCATGTGCGCGTAGGCCTGTGATATTTTGAATAGAGACACATCTGTGATGACTTCTTGTAGGGTCCCGACAGTCATTCAAGGCAAGTAATAACTCCAAACGTTTGTTTCAGAGCATGTGCGTGCAGCAAGTCGGCCTTCAGATCCCCACGGACAATAAGACGGGAATGTTTTCCTATATATATGTATATATACACAGGTAGAAAAAGATTTTTCTGTACGTGTATTTTTCCACTGAACGTCCACATAGTTAAACATAGCAGACGTGTGTGGGGGGTATAATGGCTGTTCCTATGTCGGTTGATAAGGTATCTGGCGAGGCGTAGACAAATTATTCAAATGTACTACAAGTGAATGCATCCGTAGGTCCACGTACACGTTCCGAAAAACACCTGGCTGGGCTGCGGAACAGCAGCTACACTGAGTCAAAATAGCCGGACGACTACTAGACGCCCGCGTTGGATGTAGATCTCATGCCTTCCGTCCTGGCACACCTCAGCATTAGATCTCTAGGGCTATAGTTTTCTGTGTTTTCTTCTTTCTCCACCTAAGTCTGTTGTGGCTACACATTGAAGCACCTGCGACCGTTGAGAAGCATAAAATTGCGGACGTCTGATTTCCTCGTCTACGAGAACTTCACATCAGACCCTCTCTTCCCCTGAAAGTCCATCTGACCTAGTAACGGCATCTTAGTATTTCAAGACCGTTCCAGATGGGCTTTGTTGAATGCCCTCCTCCTAGCGCGTTTCGCTTTATCGTTTGCCTCTCAGTTCCACGGGGGCACGTGTATACCTCATTGTTACAGTTCATGCGGATATCTTTGGATCTCTCCATGATCTACAATGACGAACAAATAGACTGTACTACAGTTCCATATCATGCACGTGGCTCTGTCACTGTTTTCGGTGCAAAGCGAGCTGTGAAAGGGCAGTGATCTCCTAGTATCTATTCTAAGCGTGGCAGTTACTTTACCCTTTCTTCGAATACAGTAAATATGGTATATTTTATCCATTTTGTAAGGGAATTCGTCTGAAATCCCCTAGTTCTTTTACTGCAGGCTATACTTTCTTGCAGCGTTGTGACTGCCTAGTAGGCATATATGTATAATATATGTGTGTGTACGTTTTTTTCTGCGCTGTAAGTAGGAACTACTTTTTCAATGATTTCTAGAGAGTTAGTGACGATACATGTTGCCGATAGGGCTCCTGACTCTCTGCTGTTGCCTACAAGAGTTCAAAAGTATCGTCGTCTGCATCCACGCGCGTTCCCAGTGACACCGTCGCATCTGCGCCTTCAATACTACCCGTTGCTGATGTCTGCTATGGGGTCCCTTCTTGCTCTTTGCTGCTGCGGACAAGCCACGCCACAGGGCCAGAGCATCAACAGAACGGTGCACACACTTGCAGAAAGTCGTAATGACTTCCACTGAAATTGTGCGACTGTTTGTCAGCTGCTGCCAACGCGGTCTCTGATCCGACTCCAGCATTTGTCTTGGCGCGATCAACTTTACGCGTCTTGACACTACTGCTGTTGCTGTTAGATGCTGCTATGTTCAGGCAGCTGCGCCCTGTGTCCAGAATTGAGACGGGCCGCCGCCGCTATTGGGGGTGGTGGTGTCCGATGTGCTACTACGAAACAGCTGTACCAGCTAGCTGAGGTGCGCTAACCCCTGCGTCTAGGACTTGCTCTTCTTCTGTTCTACGGCTTCTTCATGAGCACAGGCATCTTCTTCTTTGTGCCAGTTAGAAGTCTACCTCATCCCTGCCCTGGGAGTGCACTGCAGTCTACGCATAGCAAAGCACTTTCCGCTCTTCAGGACAGAAAGCCTTCAAACAATGACAAGCAAACTCAACGTTTCCCCGACGCTAAGGGTAGCTTAGCAACTGCTACGCGGTTGAACGTTTCGTCGACGCTACGCCTCATGTCCATATACAGTTCTACAATCTACGCACTGGCGCGTCCGCAGTCTACCCATACATCGGCCTCTGCGCTGCGCATGGCACACAAAATTTGGTTCATCAATATCGCAAGGAAGATACCTCGTCTGGTAAACCAGCGTCTTAGTACGTATACCGAAGGCCCCCCTTCTCAGCTAGCAGCAATAAGAGAGCCCCTTTCTACGTATGAAGTAGGGAGGATCACACACATGCGCGCATACGACATGCGGTTCGTCCGTGGCAGAAGTTTTTTACTTTGAACGTATCAGAGTTCTCGTCTTTCTTGTGGCGAATAAAGGAGGTTTGTATAAGCTGGCGTATGTGGTCTGCATTGTGCAGAAGTAGTAGCGCCATCTCTACGCCATATCAATAGAGTACACCTTGTTCATAGAGCGTAAAAGTACGTTCTCTGTCTTATTACAGTTCTTTGGGCAGCACTGGCGCAGGTGACTCCCCCTACACGGTCCGTAGAGAGCGTCACATGCATTTTAAGGACGGAAGATCCTGCATCAACGGACTACCTGACATGGGCTTTCAGTTGTGAAATCAAAATCTTCCCCTATTTTACCTGCTGATCTGTCGCTTCTTTGCGAAGGCTTGCCCGTCCCATTGCTTGCACTCGTGGGGAGACAAGTGAATGACTGTAGTGGAAACAACAAGGCTCCGTTACTCTGAATATTTCTGGTTGCCTGTTTTGCCTGTTCCCATAGTGATGATGTGGTGTGCGCCTGCGTACGCTGTGTGCGCCTCCCACTCTTCCAGATTTGTTCCTTGCTGCACTAACATTGACTTTTTATTACTCAGCTTGCGTCAATCGGCCAAAACTACGCCAACGTTGCCGGATCACTGGTGACATATCGCTGTGCGTACTGGTGATGACGCTTCTGATACGCTTGTTCATTCCATCGCGTTCGCTCGTTGCAGCATTAATCACCTGGCATTCCTTCTCTCTGAACAAAGACTGGCCATACCAGCAGCCAGTCCGCAGACAGACTTTCTAGCCTCGGCGACAACCTGCGGTCGCAATTCCAGTGTGCTGCGAGTATAGCTTGTCCTAAAAAAGTTTTGTAGTGCTGTGAGCATTTCCCTTCTTGTGTTGTGGTACACGTTCTCCTCCATCGCTGTCAGCGTCTTTAGATAGGATGATCTTCCATCTTTTGTCAGCGAGAGCTATCAAACCTACCTGTTGGCACATCGCAGTTGGTGTCATTCTTCTGCTACTCAGTTGTTGTTGTATTCTTTCTTGATATACCGGTTCCTTTGCCTCTGGGGACAGCAATTCCTCCACAGCCAAATGTTTATATCTTTGGAGGAGAGCCTCGTCGCTGCTGTGCGACATACGGATGCTCTTTTCGACCACAGTACTGCCCTTGTGCTAGCCTGCGCCCCTCTGTATACAGCTGGCCAGTGTGTGTCTTCTCCTTTTACTTTTGTCAGTAGAATACTGGGTCTTTGCATCACATGTCTTGGTGTACTGCCTTGCAGTTGTGCGGCTTTGACGACGTGTTGCCACCTGAATTCCGCCGACCGCGCGCCTCAGGCGCTGAGCACCAGGGAGTGACCTCAGCAGCAGAGGAAGGCAGAGCAGTCACACGATTGGGCACTACAGACGATACATGCTATGGCACGTCGGAAAAAGTGGTAGCAGATTTTGTTCTTCGGCTACACACTCCACCGCTTCCTCTCGAAAAGAAGTGCTGCTTCTTCCAGGTGACGCTGCCGCAAATAGCAATGGATCTGCTGCCTTGGATATTGCCATATTGTGCGAGTCTTCCAGGCGCAAACAACGTTAAGAAACAGGGAATGGCCGTTATGACAACATCAGCGGCCGCGGCAGACTCCTCAAACCGTCGCCGTTCACTCACCCCGAATACACAGCTGGGAATGTTGACAGTTTCCAATCAGCATGTATTTCGGAGGAATGGCAGCAGCAGCAACAGCCGCAGCAACAGCAGCCACAAACGATTGCGCACGATTTCCCGGAGTAAACTTCGCAAAAAGCAGACAGCAGACTAAGCGGCGCTCTTCGGCAGCCGCGACAAAAACATGGGCGGCCCAGCACGACACGCCCACGTGGCCTCTTTTAGTAATGCACCAGTGGCAAGGCCCTCCCTGCCCACTGACTATCAACAGCATCACGTGCATCAGCTGCAACACCAGCAGCAGCCTTCTCTGCGCCACCAGTGTCAACCGTATTCTTCGCAGCATCCTCTGCAGCACCAAGAGCGGTCACATCCACAACCGCAGCATCACTGTAATCGAGCCTCGAAACAGCAGGTGCGCTACCAACAGGAGCAATTACATCATTTTGCAACAGCTGCAGCCGCAGCAGCATGAACTTGAGCACCATCGTGCACGACTGCCAGTAGTCCCGCATGCCGCGCGAGACTCGATAGAATTTTCTAAGGCTTGTGGTAATGCGAGGGTCTGTCAGGGTACAACACCGGTACAGCTCGTGCAGCAGCAGCATTTCCACCGCAAACGCAGCAGGAGACAGAACAGCCGCGGGATCTGGCAGGGAACCGGCAGCACCAGCACCAATGGCTTCAGAGGGGCATCTGTCGCAAGCATCGACGCCGCATCCTCAGGACATGCTGCACCACGTGTATTCCAGAATCGCTGGATATCTCAAACAGCAGCTCAGCCGCAGTCGACACAGAATCAGACCTGCTTGTCGAACCTTCACACGTATGCGGACGTTGCAGCCCCACATGCTGCAATACCATTGAATGGCTTCACGCAGTCTGCAACCTCAGCAACGTCAGGTTGCCAAGCAAGGTTGGAGTGTAGAATCTGCTAGTGCATCAGAGAATCCTTCTGCCGCGGGTACTGGTGCAAATGCGACAGCTCACTCGTCCGTCTTCAGGTTACCCCTGCAGCTGGCAGTATTAACGCTAACAGCTGCACCGCGAGCGGAAATGACCACAGCGGTCGGCACAGCATCAGTTGCAGCAGCGACAGCAGTAGCAAGTGGTTATGCAAGAAAGCACAGGGCACTCTGACAGCCGGCTTCGAGAAACGGAACCTCCTGCAATTTCGAACTTTGACACAGAATATCCTCTGGAGCAAGGCTGCCACCTCGACTCTCTGTCAGGACGACGTGCTGATCAGCAGCTGCAGCGTGACCAGCAGAATACACGCGGCAGCGGCTTCCTCGCTTGGAAGTTCCTACGGTTCATGGACGGACCCCGCTGAACACTGGGCCATCGGGCGTACCCGACAGCATTGTTGCATCATCTGACCGGCGTCTGCTGCACACTCTGTGTCTGCAGCACGCTCTACGTCTGCTCCACACTCTGTGTCTGCTGGACACTCTGTGTCTGCAACAGTAATAGAAAAAGGAGTACCTCCTGGAGCGTCAAGCGGTATAGTCGTCATGGGGCCTGCTACTGAAGTTGTTACTAGCCTTCGACAACACGAGCTGTTGCACCGAGAATATCGCGAAACAGCCAATCATCCTGGCTGAAGCCGCCCTTCCTCCAGCAATAGGGCCGTCTCCGTTCACACGAAAAGTGTGCGCACCCCAGCAGCTTCATGCTTATCCTTGTTATCCCAGTCCACACAAAGCAGCAGCCCGCCCGGTTCCTCTCCGCAGGCCTGGGGGAGAATGGCACAAACACTACTCTCACGTGCGGTTCCTGCAGCACGAAGAGTAGCCTGTAGCTGCCTTGCAGAAGATGCACAATGAAAGTGGCACCTCAAGAAGAAACGAGTAGCAGCTTTGCAAACGTAGTCGGAACACCAGCACTACACTCACTGTCAGACGGCAAACCTGGTTTGCTTTCAGGGGGACACTTTCACTCCTACTACGGCAGGAGCGGGCAGCAGGAAAGTGCTGCTCTTTGGCCACATCAGGAACAGCTGAGGAGTCGCAGACGAGAAATAGAGGGCACGTACAAGGCGGGAACAGAATTACACAAGCAGGGCTACCTAGGAAACGGTGGTAGAACAGAGGCCGCGGACAACGCAGCTTGCCAGCAGTGCAACGCCGTGGACCAGCACCAGTCAGGAGAGCAATGTCTCCTTGATAAATGCGATAGTGCTCAGCAACCGTATCAGCCAAATGAAGAGTCAGGTTCAGCTTTATCCCCAGAAGGCTGCCAACAGCCGATAGTGCTACGACAAGTATCTCGGCGAGAACAGCTTCAAAAGGATATCCTTGTGCCTAACATGCAAGAAGGCGGTGTCACGCAGCCGCAGCAGGAGCGACTACAGCAACACTCCGCGGATGGGCCGCAGGTGTGTCAGCAACTTCTGTGAAAGGTGGCTCTCCTTGTCCTCCTCCTGTGTTTCTAGGCTGTCGGACCGGGTTGGCGCAAGCAGGTATGACTCCACAATGAATGAACTACTGCACGTACCTGGCTGAAATCAGCAAGCCGCTCTAACGCAGGGCAACTGCGACAATATGCATTTGAACCTCACCCCACGAAATTTCAGTCCAGTAAACAACATGCAGCGTCAGGGAGAGGGATGGTACGTCGGCCTTGCTGGCAGGAAGTGTCGTGCTCGAGCGCAGACAGCCCGAGTTGCGGGACCAGTGACCTGTATAGTGACAGCAATGGCGGCGCCAGCAGTAGCTGGATATCGACGGTAGACACGCGTGTGGTGGACGAGTTGTTTGAGACACAATCAAATTTTGAAGTTAATAGCCCGTCGGATAGGATCCATCTGGATCACGACGACGGCAACTTGTGAAGAAAGGCAGCGGCACCAGTTAGCGTTCTGATACATCCTACGGCACGACAAGGAAAGCCTTTGAAACTCCCTCGAAGAAAAACTACGTTGGCTCTTTTGAAGTTTACAAAAATGCGCTAAAACACTCTGCTCTCAGAGACTATTACTATGTGCATCCGGGAGCCACTTTTTTGCGGCAAGGAGCAAAGTTACGTGACATTAACTTCGATCTGAGCAGCAGGTCAGCGAAGACAAGGACCTCTGGAACTTCCGAAAGAAAAGAGTTATATAAACAGCATATGCTTTTTCATACGTGGAGAAGTCTGCTGTGCTACCCGGAGGTCATACAATACACAGGCCTAGCTGGTGCATGAAACGCTGCTTGTGGAAGCAGGTGTTGTGTGCGTGCTTGAGGTGCAGCGGTTGAACAAATTCTATGCAGGCGAATGAAAACGAATGATAACTGACAGAATCTCTCACAGACAAATCGTGTCTGTCTTACTCCAGCAATGCCTTTAGGCAGATGTATTTTTAAACAATCTCATGTCCTTTTGCACACCTTTTGTCCTTCTCCTCTGACTTTGCTGGTGCAGCGTTTCTCCTGTGATTCACCACTTCACTTGACAAGGCTTGACCCTATTGGTTTTGGCAGCAACGCGTCGTCGTCGTAATATTCCTTTCTTGCACTTTAGTATACCGTATTCTACGCTACTCACCGTGTCGCCAAGCGGTGTATCCACACATTTTGCGTTTGACCGGTCACTGGTGTAATAAGTACACCTGACTTTTTATTTGACTACATCCGACCTGGTTGCGGGTACAGCATCAACTTGATCGTTTGTTCTTTCCGGTAGTTTTTACTCGCGATATCATCTTGTCAGCGCAGTCTGACAACCCGGAAAGTTCGTCTTGTCGAGAAAACCAGTTAATAATGTACAGATTGGAGGACCAAGTTCAAAATTTCATTTTTCATTCCTACCTTGTCCCGATTTTGTTCCGTTTGGTGCTTGTGAAATGTATGCATGTGTTGATAACCTTTCCTCCGTGATGCGCGACACCGTTGTCCTCCTTAGTCATGTTTAAATAACTCGTGAGCGTGAAGCAGCTTCCGCGACTATGCCTGCCGGAGGATTACAAGGGACATAATTGTATTCATATAGCTGCTACTTTTACGTAGTTGCGTGTGTAGATTTGTCATACCCGTTTGTACACGCGTACGTACGAACGTGCACTTGGATGTATGGGTGCAAGAATGCGTAGACACACGTGCATACATTCGGAAATAATTCTGCGTGAATCTGTATGACTGTTCCACACTCTGCATTACCGACCCCGCTCCTTTGGCCTCTTTGCAAGTACTAAGGTGCATGGGACAAAGTCAGTAGAGGATGTGGATCTTCTGCGGATGGCTGTATTGAGAGAGCGCGCTGCTGCCAGTGCAATGCGCCGGTGCCACTTTGAGGAGAGAAAAGTTACTTTGTTGTACTGCGTGGGTGCAGCGACAAAGTACTGACAGAACAATCGCTTAGATGCCAGTTCTCACCCTGTCACTTTTTTGATGACTGAAGGCGCCTATAATGATTTCATGTCTTTACTAAGCGCTTTCGTAGCAAGGTGTGGAAAATTCTGGCTTCTCTGTGCGGCACGCTGCTTTCTGCATGTTCGCGATATGAGCAAAGATGGCTTCGGCTTGAGACTCTGTGATTTTCCGAAATTTTTGCTGTTGGAAACTTTGGAGATTTGTGCTGCTGTCTGTCGCTATCGGACGGCTGCTCCTGGTGCATTGTAAAGACTGTGGCTCTTGTTTTGTCTCTTAACTAGTCATACACATATTTGCATGCGTCGTTTTCTGCGTCGGTCAGAATACAGCGAGGTTAGCGTTCTATTTACAAGAGATTGTAGTGCATCTTTATGAACAAAACGCACTCCCTCACATGCCTAGCATCTGGCACACAGACGCTCGAGTAAGCCAGATTTCTCACATAGACTATCCGCAGTTGCTGCAGTTCCAGACTGGCATTATGGCATCTCCTCTTCTATCTCAAAAGCTAATTCATACCCTTATTGCCTGCTCTGAGCCTTTCCTATACTCGGCAGAACAGCCATGTGTCACACTCCTGCAGCTTCACGAGCTTGAACAGACACGTCGCCTGCTGCATTCTGTTGCGGACGTGTTGAACATAGTACAGCTCTTGCCAGCCGAAAGTAGTTTACTTGTTTGATCAATTTTAATTGTAAACGTTTCACTGTGATTCAATTCTTTCAACGTGGGTTTTGCTGACGTTCTGGCCACTTCAAGCTTTCCTTTTCTATGTGAGGGTATAGTTCTAAGCGTGCCTGCTGCCGTACGTGGGCATGCGTATACCTTGGGAAAGGTGCACTGCACAGATACCGCCGTCATGTCAAGATCAGAAAGGATCAATGTACGCCGTGTATACTTGTGTACTACATACGTTTGAAGATGTGTGTGTGCACACATCGAGCGGCAAGCCCAACGCAAGCAGCCCGCGCAGGCTAAGCATCCTCAGAGGCGTTGTGAGTGAGAATGTCGTCGCGGGCAGCAGATAGTGTGATCTAGCATAACTGATGTAACGTACTTTTGTGCACGCGGCCGTCTGCGTTTAACAACAAGTTTCGGTCTGGCCTCTATCCTTAGATACAATATGGTACGCCGTTACCGTTCGGGAGCAGCGGGGAATTCACAGTTTTATGGATGTCTCAGTTGACAAACGCATGCCTCCTTACAAGTCTAACCAGCTCCAAACGACAGACACATAATGTGTATATATTGCAATGAAAGAACTGCACACCACACTGCATACGTCATATTACGTGTCAACCAAGCATCTGCTCTCAAGGTTTATCAAGCAGCTTCACCATGATAAACCAGCCATCCAAAAGCAATTTCTCTGGTCATCCCGGTGGTGCAATGGTTGACGGTCCTCCCGGAAAAAGACAAAAGTCTTAGTCACCTACGCAACTGTTCTCTAGCAAAGCTGTCCAGCACATCTCAGGTGCGCGGCTTATTTTGGTCACAGGTAAAAGTGGCTGTTAGCACAAGTTTTGACCGGCGTGTTCTGTTTGGTCACATATAGATTTCAAAGTGGCTAACACACTCTGAGATGCTTCACAGTTTTACCCTGCGAGATGAAACTACCACTCAAGGATACCCACCAGCCTCACGTTGCACGCTACAGGCTACAGTTCCGCCAGCAGTACTAGATACATCTACTGAAAATGCCATTTCATCCGGACATCGCTCCTCTGCTTTCAGCGCAGCTGCAGCGTACGCGTATCTTTCGACTGAGGCAAAGTCGCAGATTTGGCAAGGATCGCTCGAGAGGAGCACACGCTGCATACGTTAGTAACATGTACAGCTTTTTTGGTCTTGGGGCATGTTATTTGCACTCGTGTAGGGGGCACCCCGGCTGTGCAGCAGCTGCGCACACATCTTTGTGCAAAACATTTGTTAGAATGGGGTTTCCGACTTTTAATGCAGGCAAACGCGCGGACGCAGATGCACGCGGACCAGAATCGTGCCCCAGTACTGTCTGTATGCACTGCTGTAAAGATTTTTATGCTGAATATGTAATTCAACTGTGCGTATAGATGAGTACTGTATGAACACACGTATACATTTGTGTACTGACTTCCTCTTGCTAACTCGATTCTTATGCCTTAGACATGGATGTGTACTGGTTGAGGTGTCTGTACCTTGTAACACCGGTATGGAACAGGTTTGCAGTGCAAAGTAACGAGTTGCTATACTCACATAAGCACGCACTTTTTACGTGACCCACGTTAATTGCATCTGGTGATCTCTCCATCACGACATTATAAATTTTAGTAAAGAGGAGGTTACTGAGGCCGGTGAGTAAACCATATACGCCGTCCTTCACTATCAGAGGCCTAGGGACACACTAGGTATATAGAGAAGACTTAAGACAAGGAAGTGGAAAATCTTAAGTGGAGGATGGTCTGCTTTCTGTCAGCACAGAAAAGGTAATGTATCCCTCCCCTGAAGGCAGCTGTTATTCAGTTTAACCATGCTGGGAGGCATTAGTGACTACCGCCACGCAGAATTATCTCGACATCTGCAGGGGTGACCTGTCCGAACAAGCCCCAGGCTAAAAGCGTAACAATACCGACTAGATTAGGAGTGGAACGAGGACCCTGAGTCGGATATGAAGTAGCATGGTCGTCATCAGCAGTCGCAGCGCAGCTGGCAGCATCCTCAGCAGCGGAAGGATATGCGTACTGAAAGGAACCGCCACCAGCCTATTACTCTCTCAAACGCAGCCACGTGCAGATACAATTCGACTGCCACGACGGTCTGTGCCATTCTAATACAGATGAGATATACGCCGTGTCTTTCAAAAAATTTATAAACAAAAAGGCACGCTTCCGTACCCATGTGTGTATCTACAGAGATTTGTGTGTAAGCGCTATTCGTGCAGTTCCACCAGATAACTACACTCCTGCGTTTACGTAGTATATCATGGACACGTAAATGTCTTTACCAGTATAATACACACCAGTGCAGGTAAAGTATCGATAGTTGGACAGATGTACGTGTACATGTTTACAGAGAGGTCTACGATGTGTCGCAGATTTTGTAGTGTGACGATATAGTGTGCGCTGGTCAACATAGTGATATACATATATATACCCCAGAACCGCCAGTACTTGTGGCGGTAGTAGGCAGCAACGCAGAGCAGGTCATCGTTGGCAGAGTCTAACAGCGCAGGCCGGCAACGCCCCTCGTATTTGCATCAACTCAGCAGTGTGGCAGTATATAGGATTTTTGAGGCAACTTAGGGGTAGCTGGGAGAGTTTAAAGAGGAATACAGCAATCGTGGCGGTTCAGGAGGGCAGTACCTTCGAGGACAGCGGCGCCCACTTATCTGTAAAGCCGCAGCATCATTCCATCCCAACAACAGCACCGGAAACAACAGCAGAGACCACACACGAATAACTGGAGAGCAATAAACGAAGACACGGGACGGGTCGTCAGCGGCAGCAGTTATTATATGAGCATGAGAAGTGGCAGTAACTCGACTGTTGCTTTTCAAATTTTGCCTTCGGTTCTTTTTTCATCGTTTGGTAATTAAAGTTCGTCTGCTTTTTACTGGCGACACGGAATCTTCCTGCATTTGATGCTAAGCGGCTCATATATTGCGACCTGCGTTTCTGTGACTCTCTGCAGCAGCAGGGTACTTCAGGGGCCATCGCTGGTGCTACCCCTTCCTCCGCTGTTGCGGGTGCTGTTGCTATTGGTGCTGCTGGTGCGTGTTCTGCTGGCGCAACTGCCGCACTCGTGAAGGTATGCAACACTTTTTTCTCTCAAATTGATCTTTTCAGTATAGAATGTGCCTTGACAGTCTCTTTTATTCAGAGACCTCGTCTCCCTGCCAGTTTTTATTGTTGTTGGCGCTTTTAAAGACAGTGTCGCCGTCGCTTTTAATCTATTTTTACTAGTGCTTCTCTTCTTTTGTGTGTTTCATCTTTTTGTTAGCGCTTTTTTTTTTGCAGCCGGTGCTTCTTCACTGCGTCTTTTTGAAGATTTAGACGCACAGATATGGCGAATTTCCTTTTCGCCTCCCGGCACCAGCTTCGCTTCTGTGAGGGATCAAGACGTTCTTCTGCTCTGGTGCATGCATGTAGCTGCCAGTATCCGTTCAAAAGGCTCATAAGCAAGTGTATTTGTTCCCTTTCGCCCACTCACTCCCCAGCCGAATAAACTCCAGTTTCACCTTCCTTCTTCTTGCGGGTTTTCCGCTGCTCTCGGTGGCAGTGTCACCCAGTTCTCGGTCTACCCGATGTCGGGCGCCGCAGTCCTTGCTGCACTGCTACAAGTCGTAAATGCACACCTTGTGGATCGGACTCTGCTGTTGCAGTGGCTGCGGTGAAACTGCTGAATATAGCGTTGCTGTCGTCCCAGTTGAGGCTCACTTGCCCAGTGGCGCCACCTCTCCCGCTCCTCTGTCGTATCTCCGACCTTCGTCGTTCGTAGTGTTGGCAGGAATGCATGCGCCTTGCTGCAGCATCATCAGCAGCACAGATATCAGCCCTTCAGCAGTGTTCTTCTGCAGGCGCAGATGCTGCAGCTGTGAAAAAACAACGACGGCATGCCGTCGTGTTGCCAACGCCGCCTCAATTTTTAACTGCACTGGCAGCAGCAGCAGCTATGAGGCAATTGCAGACGCCGTCGGAGACGATGCAGCAACAAGTATCCCCCCACAGCTTGCTGCAAGTCACTTCAATGGACTTCTACGAAACATGTGTGTGTATGAGCGAAGTCAGACACAGCCGCTAGTATGCTGCTTTGTCACTCGCGGCTCCTTACAATCAAGCTGTTGCTGCAGCCTTTCAAAGAATTCGCAGTAGCAGTAACAGCTACGCGACGAAGTGGGAGAGCAGCAGCAGTGACCAGCTCCCAACAGATCCCTCTTCTTGTATTGACTGTGATGACGTCCCCCCGTGCTGCATACCACGCCGGAGTAGGTCAGACACCTCAGTAGCTGCGGGAATCTATTGGCACTGCTCTTGGTTTCTACGCTGCTGCCTTGCTGTGTACTCGCCGCATCCTGCGGCTGCGTATACACAGTTTAAACCTGCTGCTGCTGTTGCTGCTTCCTGCAGTTATCTCCTCTTTTTATCAGCTGTTTCGGCTACCTCACCACCTCACGAGCTCGCCCGCACCCACAAACGGCTGCATCTATTTCTGATGTGCTGCTTACTAGCAGATCTCCTGTTCTGCTATTCCTCTAATAAATCAGCGGTCGTGTTGTTGCTGTGTCTGCCGTCGATGCAGCTACTCCTCGCGCCGTACTGTTGTCTCCCATGCCATAGTACTCGTGTTGCTGCTGGAGCAGTGACTTCTGCCGCTACGTATTGATGCTGCTGCGAGCTGAACCATTGGGGGAACCCCGTCATTTCCTTGCAGCAGCAGGCGCTGTGGGGGTAGGAGCTGCTTGCTCTCTTTCTGTTTTTCTTGTGGTTCTGTTGCTGTTTGCTATATGATAACCAGGGTCATCGCCGCTGCTCTCTGCTGCGCCGAAATCCCGTGCTGTTCAGTGCGCTACCAGCCACTCTTCGCTCTTCCTTCGCTGCTGCCT
>JAEOAE010000852.1:0-24114 GCA_036365155.1 Meriones psammophilus
ACTTGTTTCTGTGATGTACAGTGTGATATATCACCTTTCAGTTTTCCCGTTATAATAATTGAACGGGTGACATGTGTGTGAATTAATTTACAAAGTTTTGCTTTGCGTTTCTGTTCTTTTGATGGAAACTTGTTCCTGTGCTGTACAGTGCTATATATCACTTTTCAGTTTTCCTATATTACTAATTGAGCGAGTGACACACATGTGATTTAGTTTACACAGTAGTGCTTTGTGTTTATGTTCTTTCATTGGAAACTTGTTCCTGTAAGGAACAAGTTAGGTTTAGGGTTAGGGTTATATCAATTTTAAGTTTTTCTGTTTTAATAATTGAACAAGCGACACTTATGTGAATTAGTTTACAAAGCTGTGCTTTGCATTTCTGTTCTTTTGATTAAATCTTGTTTCTTTGCCGTACAGGTCGATATATCACTTTTGAGTTTTCCTGTATTCCTAATTGAGCTAGTGAAACACATGTGATTTATTTTACAAAGTAGTGCTTTGCGTTTATGTTCTTTTGTTGGAACATTTTTCCTCTTAGGAAAAAGTTAGGGTAGGGTTAGGGGCAGGGTTAGGGTTAGAGATAGGTTAGGATTAGGGTTAGTGTTAGGGTTAGGGGTTAGGGTTACGTTTATGTTTAGGTTTAGGGGCTTAGGGTTAGGGTTAGGGTTATATCACTTTTCAGTTTTCCTGTTATAATAATTGAACAGGCTACATGAATGTGAATTAGTTTACAATGTTGTGCTTTGCGTTTCTCTTCTTTAGATGAAAACTTTTTTTTTTTTTGCCGTACATTTCGATACATATCGCTCTTCAGTTTTCCTGTGTTCCTAATTGAGTGAGCAACACACATGTGATTTAGTTTACAAAGTAGTGCTTTGCATTTCTTTTCTTCTTTTGGAAACTTGTTTCTGTGCTGTACAGTGTGATATATCACATTTCAGTTTTCCTGTTATAATAATTGAACGGGCGACACACACGTGATTTAGTTTACAAAGTAGTGATTTGTGTTTATTTTCTTCTGTTGGAAACTTGTTTCTGTGCTGTACAGTGTGATATATCACTTTTCAGTTTTCATGTTAAAATAATTGAATGGTCGACACCTATGTGAATTAGTTTACAAAGATGTGTTTTGCATTTCTTTTCTTTTGATGGAAACTTGTTTCTGTGCCGTAAAGTGCAAGATAACACTTTTCAGTTTTCCTGTTTTCCTAATTGAGCGAGTGGCACACATGTGAGTTAGTTTACAAAGTAGTGCTTTGCGTTTATGTTCTTTGTTGGAAACTTGTTCCTGTTAGGAACAAGTTAGGGTTAGGTTTAGGGTTATTGTTAGGTTTAGGGTAGGGTTAGGGTCAGGGTTACGGTTAGGGTTAGGGTTTAGTGTTAGGGTTAGTGTTAGGTTTAGGTTTTAGGTTTAGGGTTAGGGGCTTAGGGTTATTGTTATATCACTTTTCCGGTTTCCTGTTATAATATTTAAACAGTCGACACGAATGTGAATTAGGAATAGGGGTTAGGGGTTAAGGTGAGTGTTAGTGTTAGGTTACGGGCTTAGGGTTAGGGTTAGGGTTATATGATATTTTATTTTCCTTTTATAATAATTGAACAGACAACACAAATGTGAATTAGTTTACAAATTTGTGTTTGCGTTTCTGTTCTTTCGATGAAAATTGTTTCTTTGCCTTATATTTCGATATATCACTTTCCAGTTTTCCTGTATTCCTAATTGAGCGAGCGACACGAATGTGAATTAGTTTACAAAGTTGTGCTTTGCGATTCTGTTCTTCGATGGAAACTTGTTTCTGAGCTGTACAGTTAGATATAA
Source organism: Meriones psammophilus (assembly GCA_036365155.1). NCBI lineage: Eukaryota > Metazoa > Chordata > Mammalia > Rodentia > Muridae > Meriones > Meriones psammophilus. The sequence goes on from JAEOAE010000852.1 coordinate 1,820, forward strand.
CACTTTTCAGTTTTCCTGTAATAATATTTGAACGGGCGACACGTATGTGAATTAGTTTACAAAGTTGTGCTTTGCAGTTCTGTTCTTTCGATGGAAACTTGTTTCTATGCCATACAGTGCGAGATAACACTTTTCCGTTTTCCTGGATTCCTAATTGAGTGAGCAACACACATGGGATTCCGTTTCAAAGTAGTGCTTTTCTTTTCTTTTCTTTGGATCGAAACTTGTTCCTCTGCTGTACAGTGCGTTATATCACTATTAAGTTTTCCTGTATTCCTAATTGAGCCAGTGGCACACATGTAATTTAGTTTACAAAGTAGTGCTTTGGGTTTATATTCTTTCTGTGGAAACTTGTTCCAGTTAGGAACAAGTTAGTGTTAGGTTAGGGTTATGGTTAGGGTTAGGGTTAGTGTTAGGGTTAGGGTAGGGTTAGGGTTAGGGGTTGGGGTTAGGGTTAGGGTCATGGTTATGGTTAGGGTTAGGGTTAGGGGCTCAGGGTTAGGGTTAGGGTTATATAACTTCTCAGTTTTCCTGTTATAATAATTGAACAGGCTACACGTATGTGAATTAGTTTACAAAGTTGTGCTTTGTGTTTCTCTTCTTTCGATGGAAACTTGTTCCTGTGCTGTACAGTCAGATATATCAATTTTCAGTTTTACAGTTATAATAATGTAACGAGTGACACGTATGTGAATTAGTTTACAAAGTTTTGCTTTGGGTTTCTGTTCTTTAGATGGAAACTTGTCTCCGTGCCTTACAGTGCGAGATAACACTTTTCAGTTTTCCTGTATTCCTAATTGAGCAAGTGGCACACATGTGATTTAGTTTACAAAGTAGTGATTTGCGTTTCTGTTCTTTCGATGGAAACTTGTTCCTAGGATTAGGGTTAGGGTTAGGGTTATATTACATTTCATTTTTCCTGTTATAATAATTGAACAGGAAACACGAATGTGAATTAGTTTACAAATTTGTGCTTTGCGTTTCTGTTCTTTCGATGAAAAATTCTTTCTTTGCCGTACATTTCGATGTATTGCTTTTCAGTTTTCCTGTATTCCTAATTGAGCGAGCAACACACATGTGATTTAGTTTACAAAATAGTGCTTTGCATTTCTGTTCTTCTGTTGGAAACTTGTTTCTGTGATGTACAGTGTGATATATCACTTTTCAGTTTTCCTGTTATACTAATTGAATGGGCGACACATATTTGAATTAGTTTACAAAGTTGTGCTTTTCGTTTCTGTTCTTTCGATGGAAGCAGGTTCCTGTGTTGTACAGTTCGATATATCACTTTTCAGTTTTCCTGTTATAATAAATGAACGGGCGACACGTATGTGTATTAGTTTACAAAGGTGTGCTTTTCTTTTCTGTTCTTTCGATGGAAGCAGGTTCCTGTGTTGTACAGTGTGTTATATCACTTTTCAGTTTTCCTGTATTCCTAATTGAGCTAGTGGCACACATGTTATTTAGTTTACAAAGTAGTGCTTTGCGTTTATGTTCTTTCGTCGGAAACTTGTTCCTGTTAGGTACAAGTTAGGGTTAGGGATAGGGTTAGTCTTAGGGTTAGGGTTAGGGTTAGGGGCTTAGGGTTAGGGTTAGGTTTATGGTTAGGGTTAGGGTCAGGTTTAGGGTTAGGGTTAGTGTTAGGGGCTTAGGGTTAGGGTGAGGGTTTTATCACTTTTCTGTTTTCCTTTTATAATAATTGAACGGGCGACACGTATGTGAATTAGTTTACAAAGTTGTGCTTTGCATTTCTCTTCTTTAGATGGAAACTTGTTTCTGTGCTGTACATTGCAAGATAACACTTTTCAGTTTTCCTGTATTCCTAATTGAGCAAGCGACACACATGTGATTCCATTAAAAAGTTGTGCTTTGTGTTTCTGTTCTTCTGTTGGAAACTTGTTCCTGTGTTGTACAGTGCGTTATACCACTTTTCAGTTTTCCTGTATTCCTAATTGAGCGAGTGGCACACATGTGACTTAGTTTACCAAGTAGTGCTTTGCGTTTATGTTCTTTTGTTGGAAACTTGTTCCTATTAGGAACAAGTTAGGGTTAAGGTTAGGTTTAGGGATAGGGTTAGTGTTAGGGGTTAGTGTTATTGTTTGGGTTATGGTTAGGCTTAGGGTTGGGGGCTTAGGGTTAGGGTTACGGTTACATCAATTTTCAGTTTTCCTGTTATAATAATTGAACAGGCGACACGAATGTGAATTAGTTTACAAAGTTGTGATTTGCTTTTCTGTTCTTCTGTTGGAAATTTGATACTGTGCTGTACAGTGTTTTATATCACTTTTCAGTTTTCCTGTTATAATAATTGAACGGGCTACAAGTATGTGAAGTTCTTTACAAAGTTGTACTTTGCATTTCTGTTCTTTCGATGGAAACTTGTTCCTGTCCTGTACAGTGTGATATATCACTTTTCTGTTTCCTGTAATAATTATTGAATGGGTGACACATATGTGAATTAATTTACAAAGTTGTGGTTTGTGTTTCTGTTCTTTCGTTGGAAACTTGTTCCTGTTAGGAACAAGTTAGGGTTAGGTTAGGGTTAGGGTTAGGTTTACGGTGAGGGTTAGGGTTAGGGTTGGGTTTGGGTTGGGTTAGGGTTAGGGTTATGGATTGGTGCTAAGGGTTAGGGTTAGGGTTATATCAATTATCAGTTTTCCTGTATTCCTAATTGCCGAGCGACACACATGTTATTTAGTTTACAAAGCAGTGCTTTGCGTTTCTGTTCTTTTGTTGGAAACTTGATTCTGTTCTGTACAGTGTCATACATCACTTTTCAGTTTTCCGTTATAATAATTGAACGGGCGACACGTATGTGAATTAGTTTACAAAGTTGTGCTTTGCGTTTCTCTTCTTTTTTTTTATTATTAAAATTCAATTTATCTGTAGTTATCTTTTTTTTTTTTTCAATGCAGTTTATTCAGGAACCTTGAACAATCATCTGACTCTGGGGAAAGCCAGCCCACTTTAAATAGCCTCTGGGCAGCCAACCTCAGTATGCCACGTGGGCAATGCAGATAGGTCCACATACATGGAAGCAAGCCAGATCCTCAGCCTTAGCCAAATGTGGAGTTGTTTGTGACAGAGAGCACTCACCATCGGGAAGGTGGAAGGCGGAAACCAGCTCCATCTTTCAGGAGCGGCATTACGCAGCTCTCTACAATCCCCCCTTTTTGTTTTGGACGCATCAGGCAAGAGTAGAGGTCTGATCTCTGATATTAGAAATAAATTGGGACTTTGTACTGATGTTCATTTAGGTGTCGTCCACCCAAAGAGCATCAGACCCGTCCGATACCTTTTTCTCAGAGGCGGGACCTGGGGCATCAACCCGCATGCAATCAGACATGCTCTTCTCTGGGTCCAAGGCGGCTGACCCTGAGTGCAGTGCTTCGCCTCGCATCCAGAGCGTAATATTTTGGCTTTTTATGGTAGCCAACCATGCTTGGGGAGACTGTCCTGCTTCAATGGCTGTAAAGGCCTGAATGGTCATGGCTGCATTACGCTGTTGTGAGACTCTAATTTCTTTAAATGGAAACTTGTTCCTGTGCTGTACAGTTCAATATATCACTTTCCAGTGTTCCTGTTATAATAATTGAATGGGCGACACAATGTGAATTTGTTTACAAAGTTGTGCTTTTCGTTTCTGTTCTTTCTATGGAAGCAGGTTCCTGTGTTGTACAGTTCGATATATCAATTTTCAGTTTTCCTGTTATAATAATTGAACGGGCGACATGTATGTGAATTAGTTTACAAAGTTGTGCTTTTTTCTCTGTTCTATCGATGGAAACTTGTTTCTGTGCCTTACTGTGCAAGATAACACTTTTCAGTTTTCCTGTATTCCTAACTGAGCTAGTGCCACACATGTTATTTAGTTTACAAAGTAGTGCTTTGCGTTTATGTCCTTTCGTTGTAAACTTTTTCCTGTGCTGTACAGTTCAATATATCACTTTTCAGTTTTTCTGTTATAATAATTGAAATGGTGACACAAATGTGAATTAGTTTACAAAGTTGTGCTTTGCGTTTCTGTTCTTTTGATGAAAACTTGTTTCCTTGCCATACATTTCGATATAACGCTTTTCATTTTTTTGTATTCCTAATTGAGCGAGCGACACACATGTGATTTAGTTTACAAAGTAGTGCTTTGCGTTTCTGTTCTTCTGTTGGAAACTTGATACTGTGCTGTACAGCGTGATATATCACTTTTCAGTTTTCCTCTTATAATAATTGAACGGGCAACACGTATGTGAACTAGTTAACAAAGTTGTGCTTTGCGTTTCTGTTCTTTCGATGGAAACTGGTTCCTGTGCAGTACAGTGCGAGATAACAATTTTCAGTTTTCCTGTATTCCTAATTGAGCGAGCAACACACATGTGATTGCATTTAAAAGTAGTGCTTTGCTTTTCTGTTCTTTTGTTCGAAACTTGTTCCTGTGCTGTACAGTGTGTTATATCACTTTTAAGTTTTCCTGTATTCCTAATTAAGCGAGTGTCACACATGTGATTTAGTTTACAAAGTAGTGCTTTGCGTTTATGTTCTTTCGTTGGAAACTTGTTCCTGTTAGTAACAAGTTAGCGTTAGGGTTAGGGTTAGGGTTAGGGTTAGGGGGTTAGGGTTAGGGTTAGGGGCTTAGGGTTAGGGTTAGGGTTAGGGTTATATCACTATTCAGTTTTCCTGTTATAATAATTGAATGGGCGACACGTATGTGAAATAGTTTACAAAGTTGTGCTTTGCGTTTCTGTTCTTTCGTTTGAAACTTGTTCCTGTGCTGTACAGTTCGATATATCACTTTTCAGTTTTCCTGTTATACTAATTGAACAAGCGACACATATGTGAATTAGTTTGCAAAGTTGTGCTTTGCGTTTCTGTTCTTTTGTAGGAAACTTGTTCCTGTTAGGTACAAGTTAGGGTTAGGGTTAGGGTTAGGCTTAGGGTTAGGGTTAGGGTTAGGGGCTTAGGGTTAGGGTTAGTTTTATGGTTAGGGTTAGGGTTAGGGTTAGGGTTAGGGGCTTAGGGTTAGGGTGAGGGTTATATCACTTTTCAGTTTTCCTGTTATAATAATTGAACAGGCAACACATATGTGAATTAGTTTACAAAGTTGTGCTTTGCGTTTCTCTTCTTTCGATGGAAACTTGTTTCTGTGCCATACAGTGCAAGATAACACTTTTCAGTTTCCCTGTATTCCTTGAAAGACCCCCGCCTCACCCTAAGTTAAACATAGCTAACGCCATTTTGTGATATACCCCTGTTTTGAGAAACTCTGTAGGCTAGGTGGGGAATTGGAAAATTCCTGAGAAACCCGGCTGTGCCGCCCACTCGGGATATCTGCAGTCAGGCTGCCCCAGTTGAGCTAAGAAACAACTTGTGTTAACCCCCCACATCTGTGGAACTGTTCCAGCTAGGAACAGCTGAGATAGGAGATCTGAGAAAAACAACAGGTGGCGCAAGTTAAGGGGGTCATCATGACCATTCTGACCATCCAGTTCCTGGTATCTTGGTGTCCCTGCCAAACTCTGACGCAAATTGTGGTCTCATTTAAATGTACCAATCAGCTCCCTGTAACCATCCTTTTCGCTTCTGTAACTGCGCTTCTGCTCTGCAACCCTATAAAAACCCCAGCCTTACACCCAGAGGGCGCGCAAGTCCTCTGATAGGCTTGGTCGCCCCGGGTACCCGTGTATCGAAATAAACCTCTTGCAGCTTGCATCCGAAGGCTGGTCTCGTTGTTCCTTGGGAAGCGGGGTCTGCCCTTCTAGAGAGGCTTTAGCGGGAGTCTTTCATTTAGGCCCCAGCGAGATTTGAGACTCCCACCCAGGGATCACCGACCCAAATTCGGGAGGTAAGACTGCCGGCAAAAACTAGTTCGTATGTGTGTCAGTTGGTTTCTATTTTAAGCGTTTGGTGTTTTCTGTCGTGCATGTGTGTGAACGCTCGTCCTGGTTTTTCTTGGCAGTCTGAGTTTTGAGGCTTGGCCCAAGCCATTTGTATTGGCCGGAAATCGAAAGGAGTTGATGAGCTCGACTTTCTTTCCGCAGCTCCAGGGAGACGTCTCAGGAGTGTTTGTAGGGAGCCGATTTTTCGGCTCCCATTTGGTGGGGAGGGAGCCGATTTCTCGGCTCCTGTCCGTATGGAAACACGAGCCAATCCGGACGTTTCGGGGCTTTCCCCCTGTCCGAAGGCTACGTGTTTCATTTGGGAGACAGAGGACCCCGACCTCCAACACTGTCTCCATCTGAATTTTGGCTCTCAGTTTTGCGTCGATATCGTGCCGCACAGCTTGTGTCGTGTTTTGTCTGTCTAATTTTTGTAGTAAGTGTAATAAGTGTTTTCTATCTATCTGAAAATATGGGACAAACTATCACTACTCCCAAAAGTTTAACTTTACAGCACTTCAAGGAAGTTCGTCACATAGCTCACAACCTTTCGGTGGAGGTGCGACAGGGAAAGTGGGACATCTTCTGTTCATCTGAGTGGCCAACCCTTGACGTGGGCTGGCCACGAGATGGAACCTTTAACCTAGAAATTATTTTACAGGAAAAGGCTAAAGTCATGGATCCTGGACCCCATGGGCATCCTGACCAGGTTCCCTATATCATCACATGGGAATCTGTGGTCAAAGACCCCCCCACCATGGGTGAAGCCTTTCCTCCTTTCCCCTTGCCGAAACCCACCCCGTCTGCCCCCTCCCTTCCTCCCCCACTAGTTCCAACCCCGGTTAACTCTACACTTTACCTGGTCCTCACGAAACCAGCTCCAGAGGAGACTTCCAGATGTAAGAAGACACCCCCAGTACTACTGGCAGATGATGGCCCTCTTCTGGACCTTTTGACTGAACAGCCCCCTCCTTACAGAAACCCAGACCCCGTTCGGGAACCAGAGGGGGCATCCACCAAACGAGAACCCCAGGAAGAACTTACCTCGTCCCCGGTGGCGGGACAATTGAGGGGGCATCAGGAAGCCCCTCTCGATCCCTCCTCTCAGGCCTTTCCGTTGTGGACGAGGCCTGACCGCCAACTTCAATACTGGCCCTTTTCCTCGTCTGACTTATACAATTGGAAAAATAATAACCCTGCTTTTTCTAAGGACCCTTATAGCCTCACAGCACTTATAGAGTGTATTCTAGTGACCCATCGACCCACCTGGGACAATTGCCAACCGTTGCTCCAGACACTATTGACCACCGAGGCACTGGGCTCCGACAATGGCCCTGCTTTCGTCTCCCAGGTAAGTCAGTCGGTGGCCACATTACTGGGGATTGATTGGAAATTACACTGTGCGTACCACCCCCAGAGTTCAGGACAGGTAGAGCGTATGAATAGAACTATTAAGGAGACTTTAACCAAATTGATGCTTGCAACTGACACTAGAGACTGGGTGACCCTCCTTCCTCTAGCATTGTATTGGGCCCGAAATACACCGTTCCCTCATGGACTCACTCCTTTCGAAATCCTTTATGGTGCCCCACCACCAGCTGCCCATTTCTTTGACTCTGACATAGCCTCTTTTGCTGATACGCCTTCTCTCCAAGCTCATTTGCAGGCTCTGCAAATCGTACAACGGGAGGTCTGGAAACCACTGGCAGCTGTGTACCAAGGACAGCTAAATCAACCTGCGGTACCACATCGGTTCCAGGTTGGGGACGTGGTCTGGGTACGACGACATCAGATCAGGAACCTGGAACAGCACTGGAAGGGACCCTACACAGTACTGCTGACGACACCCACAGCCCTTAAGGTAGACGGTATCGCAGAGTGGGTACATGCCTCCCACGTCAAAGCAGCCCATCGCAACAAAGAAAGAGATCAGACTCCAGCCTCGTCATGGAAACTTCATCGCATCCAGAACCCACTAAAGATAAGACTCACCCGAGTTTGATACTCTTTCTCCTCCTGTTTCCTCTGTCACACTCCAGTCCCCACATTCCTGTAAACTCGACTCGGGTCCTCCTAGATGAATTCGGTGTCCATCTTAACAAAACTTCCAAGATGGCTTCCAAGATGTGATATAACCCCTAACCTAACCTAACCTAACCCTGCCTAACCCTAACCTAACCCTAACACTAACCCTAACCTAACCTAACCTAACACTACCTAACCTAACCTAAGCCTAAACCTAAACCTAACTTGTTCAGGAGCAAGTTTACAACAAAAGCACATAAACGCAAAGTACAACTTTGTAAACAAAATCACATGTGTGTCGCTCGCTCAATTAGGAATACACGAAAACTGAAAAGTGATATATTGCACTCTACAGCACAGGAACAAATTTCCGATGAAAGAACAGAAAAGCAAAGCACTAATTTGTAAACGGAATCACATGTGTGTGTCGCTGGCTCAATTGGGAATACAGGAAAACTGAAAAGTGTTATCTCCCAATGTATGGCACAGAAACAAGTTTCCATCGAAAGAACAGAAATGCAAAGCACAACTTTGTAAACTATTTCACATACGTGTTGCCCATGCAATTATTATAACAGGAAAACTAAAAAGTGATATATCGAAATGTACAGCTGAGAAACAAGTTTCCATAATAAGAACAGAAACGCAAAGCACTACTTTGTAAAAAAAATCACATGTGTGTCACTGGCTCAATTAGGAATACAGGAAAACTGAAAAGCGATGTATCCAGGTGTACTGCAACGAAACAAGTTTTCATCGAAAGAACAAAAACGCAAAGCACAACTTTGTGAACTAATTCACATTCGTGTCGCATGTTCAATTATTATAACAGGAAAACTGAAAAGTGGTATAACCTAACCTAACCCGCGGCCCTAACCTAAACCTAACCTAACCTAACCTAACCTAACCCTCCTAACCCTAACACTAACACTAACTTGTTCCTATCAGTAACAAGTATCCAGCGAAAGAACATAAGCGCCAAAGCACTACATTTGTAAACTAAATCACATGTGTGCCACTCACTCAAATAGAAATACAGGAAAACTGAAAAGTGATATAACACACTGTACAACACAGGAACAAGTTTTGAATGAAAGAACAGAAAAACAAAGCACTACTTTTAAGCGGAATCACATGTGTGTCACTTCGCTCAATTAGGAATACAGGAAAGCGAAATGTGTTACCTCGCACTGTATGGCACAGAAACAAGATTCCATCGAAAGAAAAGAAACACAAAGCACAACATTGTAAACTAATTCACATACGTGTTGCCCGTTCAATTATTATAACAGGAAAACTGAAAAGTGATACATCACATTATACAGCACAGACACAAGTTTCCAACAGAAGAAAAAAAGCGCAAAGAACTACTTTGTAAACTAAATCACATATGTGTCACTGGCTCAATTAGGAATACACGAAAACTGAAAAGCGATATATCGAAATGTATGGCAAAGAAACAAGTTTTTCATCTAAAGAACAGAAATGAAAAGCACAACTTTGTAAACTAATTCACATTAGGTGTCGCCTGTTCAATTATTATAACAGGGAAAGTGAAAAGAGATATAACCATAACTGTAACCTAAGCCCCTAAACATAACCCCTAACCCAAAGCCTAACCTAACCTAACCACTAGCCTAGCGGTAACCTAACACTAACCCTACCTAACCCTAACCTAACCTAACCCTTACCTAAACCTAAACCTAACCCTAACTTGTTCCTAACAGGAACAAGTTTCCATGAAAAGAACAGAAAAGCAAAGCACTACTTTGTAAACTAAATCACATGTGTGCCACTCGCTCAATTAGGAATACAGGAAAACTGAAAAGTGATATAGCGTGCTGTACAGCACAGGAACAAGTTTCAAAGTGAAGAACAGAAAAGCAAAGCCCTACTTTTAATCGGAATCACATGTGTGTCGCTTGCACAATTAGGAATACAGGAAAACTAAAAAGTGTTATCTGCACTGTGCGGCACAGAAACAAGTTTCCAACAGAAGAACAGAAATGCAAAGCAAAACTTTGTGAAGTAATTCACATACGTGTCGCCCCATTCAATTATTATAACAGGAAAACTGAAAAGTGACATATCGAACTGTACAGCACAGGAACAAGTTCCCATCGATAGAACAGAAACACAAAACACAAGTTTGCAAACTAATTCACATACGTGTCGCGGTTCAATTATTATAACAGGAAAACTGAAAGGGATATATCACACTGCAGCCGAGAAACAGGTTTCCAACAGAAGAACAGAAACCCAAAGCAGTATTTGTAAAGTAATTCACATAAGCGTCGCCTGTTCAGTTATTATAACAGGAAAACTGAAAAGTGATATAACCTAACCTAACCTTAAGCCCATAACCTAACCTAAACCTAACCCTAACTCTAACCCTAACCTAACCCTACCTAACCTAACCTAACCCTAACCTAACTTGTTTCCTAACAGGAACAAGTTTCCAACGAAAAAGAACATAAGCATAAAGCACTACTTTGTAAACTAAATCACATGTGTGTCACTCGCTCATTTAGGAATACAGGAAAACTGAAAAGTGTTATCTCACATGGATGACACAGAAACAAGTTTCCATGGAAAGAACAAGCATAAACCACTACTTTGTAAACTAATTCACAAATGTGTCGCCCGTTCAATTATTATAGCGGGAAAACTGAAAAGTGATATATCGCACTGTATAGCACAGGAACAAGTTTCAAGCAGAAAGAACAGAAGGGCAAAGCACTATTTTTAAACAGAATCACATGTGTGTCAGCTCACTAAATTAGGAATACAGGAAAACTGAAAAGTGTTATCTGCACTGTATGGCAAAGAAACAAGTTTCCATCGACAGAACAGATATGCAAAGCAGGACTTTGTAAACTAATTCACATCACGTGTCCCCTGTTAAATTATTATAACAGGAAAACTGAAAAGTGATATAGCCCTAACCCTACCCTACCTCTATCCTCACTTCTAACCTAACCTAACCCTCACAATAACCTAACCTAACCCTACAATAACCATAACCTAACCTAACCTAAACCTAACCTGAACTTGTTTCAGGAACAAGTTTCAATGAAGAACATAAGCATAAAGCACCAATTTGTAAACTAAATCACATGTGTGCCACTCGCTCAGTTAGGAATACAGGAAAACTGAAAAGTGATATAGCGCACTGTACAGCACAGGAACAAGTTTTAAACCAAAGAACATAAAAAGCAAAGCACTACTTTTTAACGGAATCACAGGTGTGTTGCTCGCACAGTTAGGATTACAGGAAAATGGAAAAGTGTTATCTTGCACTGTATTGCACAGAAACAAGTTTCCATCGAAAGAACAAAAACACAAAGCACAACTTTGTAAACTATTTCACATACGTGTTGCCCATGCAATTATTATAACAGGAAAACTGAAGGTGATATATCAAACTGTACAGCTCAGAAACAAGTTTCCATAATAAGAACAAGCATAAAGCACTACTTTGTAAACAAAATCACATGTGTGTCACTGGCTCAATTAGGAATACAGGAAAACTGAAAAGCGATGTATCAGGTGTACTGCAGCGAAACAAGTTTTCATCGAGAAAGAACAGAAGCATAAAAGCACAACTTTGTGAACTAATTCACATTCGTGTCGCCTGTTCAATTATTATAACAGGAAAACTGAAAAGTGATATAACCTAAACTTACCTAAGCCCTTAAGCTAACCTAACCATAACCTAAACCTGACCCTAACCTAAACCTAACCTAACCTATGCCTAACCCTACACTAACCTAACACTAAACCTAAACCTAACCTAACCTAACCTGGCTTTTTCTAACAAGTTTCCAGCGAAAGAACATGAGCATAAAGCACTACTTTGTAAACTAAATCACATGTGTGCCACTCGCTCAATTAGGAATACAGGAAAACTGAAAAGTGATATAACACACTGTACAGCACAGGAACAAGTTTTGAACCAAGAACAGAAAAGCAAAGCACTACTTTTAAGCGGAATCACAGGTGTGTTGCTCGCACAGTTAGGATTACAGGAAAATGGAAAAGTGTTATCTCGCACTGTATTGCACAGAAACAAGTTTCCATCGAAAGAACAAAAACACAAAGCACAACTTTGTAAACTATTTCACATACGTGTTGCCCATGCAATTATTATAACAGGAAAACTGAAGGTGATATATCGAACTGTACAGCTCAGAAACAAGTTTCCATAATAAGAACAGAAATGCAAAGCACTACTTTGTAAACAAAATCACATGTGTGTCACTGGCTCAATTAGGAATACAGGAAAACTGAAAGCGATGTATCCAGGTGTACTGCAGCGAAACAAGTTTTCATCGAGAAAGAACAGAAAGCATAAAGCACAACTTTGTGAACTAATTCACATTCGTGTCACCTGTTCAATTATTATAACAGGAAAACTGAAAGTGGTATAACCTAACCCTAACCTGGGCCCCTAACCTAAACCTAACCTAACCTAACCTAAGCACCTAACCTAACCTAACACTAACCTAACCTTCCTAACCTAAGCCTAACCTAACCTAACCTAACACTAACACTAACTTGTTCCTATCAGTAACAAGTATCCAACAAAAGAACATAAATGCAAAGCACTACATTTGTAAACTAAATCACATGTGTGCCACTCACTCAAATAAATACAGGAAAACTGAAAAGTGATATAGCGCGCTGTACAACACAGGAACAAGTTTGAATGAAAGAACAGAAAAACAAAGCACTACTTTTAAAGCGGAATCACATGTGTGTCACTCGCTCAAATAGGAATACAGGAAAGCGAATGTGTTACCTCGCGCTGTATGGCACAGAAACAAGATTCCATCGAAGAAAAGAAACACAAAGCACAACATTGTAAACTAATTCACATACGTGTCGCCCGTTCAATTATTATAACAGGAAAACTGAAAAGTGATACATCACATTATACAGCACAGACACAAGTTTCCAACAGAAGAACAAAAAAGCAAAGAACTACTTTGTAAACTAAATCACATATGTGTCCTTCGCTCAATTAGGAATACCACGAAAACTGAAAAGCGATATATCGAAATGTATGGCAAAAAAACAAGTTTTCATCTAAAGAACAGAAATGAAAAGCACAACTTTGTAAACTAATTCACATTCGTGTCGCCTGTTCAATTATTATAACAGGGAAAGTGAAAAGAGATATAACCATAACTGTAACCTAAGCCCCTAAACATAACACTAACCCAAAGCCTAACCTAAACCCTAACCCTAACCTGCGGTAACCTAACACTAACCCTACCTAACCTAACCTAACCTAACCTAAACCTAAACCTAACCTAACTTGTTCCTAACAGGAACAAGTTTCCAAAAAGAACAGAAATGCAAAGCACTACTTTGTAAACTAAATCACATGTGTGCCACTCGCTCAATTAGGAATACAGGAAAACTGAAAAGTGATATAACGTACTGTACAGCACAGGAACAAGTTTCAAAGTGAAGAACAGAAAAGCAAAGCCCTACTTTTAATCGGAATCACATGTGTGTCGCTTGCACAATTAGGAATACAGGAAAACTAAAAAGTGTTATCTACTTCGGCACAGAAACAAGTTTTCATCAGAAGAACAGAAATGCAAAGCACAACTTTGTGAAGTAATTCACATACGTGTCGCCCATTCAATTATTATAACAGGAAAACTGAAAAGTGACATATCGAACTGTACAGCACAGGAACAAGTTCCCATCGATAGAACAGAAACACAAAACACAAGTTTGTAAACTAATTCACATACGTGTTGCCCGTTCAATTATTATAACAGGAAAGCTGAAAAGTGATGTATCACACTGTACAGCACAGAAACAAGTTTACAACAGAAAGAACAGAAGCATAAAAGCCGCGACTTTGTAAACTAAATCACATTTGTGTCGCTGACTCAATTAGGAATACAGGAAAGCGGAAAAGTGTTATCTCGCACTATGCGGCACAGAAACAAGTTTCCAACAAAGAACAGAAGCATAAAGCCCCTACTTTTTAACTAAATCACATGTGTGTCGCTCGCGCAGTTAGGAATACATAAAAACTGGAAAGCGATATATTGAAATGTATGGCAAAGAAACAATTTTCATTGAAAAACAGAAGCATAAAGCACAACTTTGTAAACTAATTCACATTCCTGTAGCCTGTTCAATTATTATAACAGGAAAACTGAAAAGTGGTATAACCCTAACCCTAACCCATGGCCCTAACCTAAACCTAACCTAACCCTTACCTAACCCTAACTTGTTCCTAACAGGAGCAGGTTTCCAACTAAAGAACAGAAGCATAAAGCACTACTTTGAAAACTAAATCACATGTGTGCCTCTCAGCAATTAGGAATACAGGAAAACTGAAAAGTAATATAAACGATGTATAGCACAGGAATAAGTTTGAACCAAAGAAAAGAAAAGTAAAGCACTACTTTTAATGGGAATCACATGTGGTGTCGCTCGCTCAATTAGGAATCCAGGAAAATGGAAAAGTGTTATCTACGCGCTACGGCACAGAAACAAGTTTCCATCGAAAGAACCTAAACTCAAAGCACAACTCTGTAAACTAATTCACATCACGTGTCGCCCGTTCAATTATTATGACAGAAAAACTAAAAAGTGATATATCACACTGTACAGCATAGAAACAATTTTGCAACAAAAGAACAGAAAGCATAAAGCACTACTTTGTAAACTATTTCACATGTCTGTTGTTCACTCGATTAGGAATACAGGAAAACTGAAAGCGATATATCAAAATGAATGCAAAGAAACATGTTTTCATCGAAAGAACAGAAACAGAAAGCACAACTTTGTAAACTAATTCACATTAGTATCGCCTTTTCAATTATTATAACAGGAAAGCTGAAAAGTGGTATAACCTAACCTAACCTAAGACCTAACCTAACCTAACACTAACCTAAGCCCTAACCTAACCTAACCTAATCGTAATCCTAACCCTAACCTAACCCCAAAACCCTTTTCTGTCTGAAGAGAGTCATGGCGTGAGGGCATCAGCGGGCACAGACACCCAGCGGGGCATGTGAGTAACCAGCTAGTAAATTTACTAGCATTACAGCATTGGGCAAAAAGCAAGTATCATTACTACAATTACTTGGCTCTATCTGCTAATAATGAATAAAAATGGGGATGTAAACAAACAGGTGTGGGCTTATAGGAAATATTATGAGAAGCCTTAACCCCTTGTTGGAACACCCTGCATTGGTTCTAGAACTAGCAGTGGTGGTGTCAAGGTCTGAGTAGGTTCAGGAGACCATTGCCCCAGAGGCGAGGCGTGCTCCATGTAAATTGCCTAACTCCATGTTTTCCTCCACTTTTGAAAGTCATTTAAGGTTCTTAAAATATTTGTTTTTCTCTTTTTTTTTAATTTTTCATCAATTACACTTTATTCACTCTGCATCCCCCATAAGCCCCTCCCTCCCTCACCAATCCCACCATCCCTCCTCCCTCTGCATGCATGCCACTCCCCAAGTCCACTGATAGGGAGGTTCTCCTCTCCTTTCTGATCTTACTCCATCAGTTCACATCAAAAGTGCCTGCATTGTCCTCTACTATGGCCTGGTAAGGTTGCTCCCCCCTCAGGAGGAGGTGACTAAAGAAGCAGGCCAGTCAGTTCATGTCAGAGGCAGCCCCTCTTCTCATTACTATGTAACCCAATTGGACTCTGAACTGCCTGGGCTACATCTGTGCAGGGGTTCTGGGTTATCTCTATGAATAGTCCTTGGTTGGAGTATGAGTCTCTGGGAAGTTCCCTGTGTTCAAATTTTCTTGTTCTATTGCTCTACTTGTGGAGACCCTATCCTCTCCAGCTCTTACTCTTTCTCAGTTCTTACATAAAATTCCATTCCTCTGTCCAACAATTCCCCATCAGGCTTAGCTTCTGCTTTGATAGTCTGTAGGGCAGAGGCTTTCAGAGACCCTCTGTGGTAGGTTCTAGGTTGTTTCCTGTTTTCTTCTTCTTCTGATGTCCATCCTCTTGGCCTTTCGGATGGGGATTAAACATTTATTTAGGGTCTCTCTCTTGCTTAGCAGAAAGCCAGCAGCCCAGGCTCTAAAGCAACAATCAATAAATGGGACCTCATGAAACTGAAAAGTTTCTGCAAAACAAAGGACACCGTCATCAAAACAAAGCGATCTCCTACAGATTGGGAAAGAATCTTCACCAACCCTTTATCTGACAGAGCACTTAAAACCCGCTTTCGCGAAGGACACCAGAACACATAAAAACCGCTTCCAGCGAAATGACTCGAGAGCACTTAAAACCTGCTTCAAGGAAATGACTCCAGAGCATTTAAAAACCCACTTCAACAAAATGACCACAGAACACTTAAAAACCGCTTCCAAAGAAATGACTCCTGAGCGCTTAAAACCCAACTCGAAATGACCCCAGAGCACTTAAAACCCACTTCAACTAAAGGACACAGAACACTTAAAAACCCGATTCAGCGAAATGTCTCAGAGCACTTAAAAACCGATCAAGGAAAGGACACCCGAACACTTAAAAACCCGCTTCCAATAAAATGACCTCAGCGCACATAAAAAAATGTTTCAAAGAAATGAATCTAGAGTAATTACATACCCACTTCCAACGAAATGACTCAGAGCACTTAAAAACCGCTTCCAGAAATGGCTCCAGAGCACTTAAAAACACGCTTCCAACAAAATGACTCCTGAGATTTTAAAACCGATTCAACAAAATGACTCCACAGGAATTAAAAACCCGCTTCAATGAAAGAACACAGAACACTTAAAAAACCGTTTCCAACAAAATGACTCGAGAGCACTTAAAACCTTGCTTTCAAATAAATGACTCAGAGCACTTAAAAACCCGCTTCCAACTAAATGACTCAGGCACTAAAACCCGCTCCAGCGAAATGACTCAGAGCACTTAAAACCTGCTTCCAGAAAGGATACCAGAACAGCAAAACCGACTCAAAGAAATGACTCAGAGCTTAAACACCGCTTCCAATGAAATGACCCCAGCGCTTAAAAACCAGCTTACAGCGAAGGACACCATAACACATAAAAACCCTTCCAGCGAAATGACTCAGAGCATTTAATAACCCACTTCAAAGAAAGGACACAGAACACTTAAAAAGCTGCTTCAGCAGAAATGACTCAGAGCACTTAAAAACCGCTTCCAAAGAAAGGACACCCAGAACACTCAAATACCAGCAAAAGCGAAATGACTCACAGCAATTAAAAACCTCTTCAAAGAAATGACTAAGAGCACTAAAACCAGCTACCAATGATATGACTCCAGAGCACTTAAAACCTGCTACCTGTGAAAGGATACCAGAAGACTTAAAAACCGCTTCAAAGAAAGGACACCATTACACTTAAAAACAAGCTGCCAAAAAATGACCTCAGAGCACATAAAAAACCGTTTCCAACGAAATGAATCAGAGCACTTAAAAACCTGTTACCAACAAAGAATACCAGAAGACTTAAAAACCGCTTCAAAGAAAGGACACCATTACACTTAAAAACACGCTGCCAAAAAAAATGACCTCAGGCACATAAAAAACCGTTTCAGCGAAATGAATCAGGAGTGCTTACAAACCCGCTTGTGAAACAACTCAGAGCACTTAAAAACCCGCTTCAAAAAATGACTCCAGAGCACTTAAAAACCTGCTTCAAGGAAATGAATCAGAGCACTTAAAAGCCCAACTCCAGCGAAATGACTCCCAGCAATTAAAACCCACTTCCAACTAAAGGACACCAGAACACTTAAAAACCCTCTTCCAACGAAATGTCTCCAGAGCACTTAAAAACCGCTTCCAAATAAAGGACACCCGAACACTTAAAAACCCGCTTCAATAAAATGACCTCAGCGCACATAAAAAATGTTTCAAAAATGAATCTAGAGTAATTACATACCCACTTCAAAGAAATGACTCAGAGCACTTAAAAAACCGCCTCCAACAAAATGGCTCCAGAGCACTTAAAACCCTCTTCAACAAAATGACTCCTGAGATTTTAAAAACCGATTCAACAAAATGACTCACAGAAATTAAAACCCGCTTCAATGAAATGAACTCCAGAACACTTAAAAATCCGTTTCCAACAAATGGACACCAGCACTTAAAACCTTGCTTTCAAATAAATGACTCCCAGAGCAATTAAAAACCTCTTCCAACTAAATGACTCAGAGCACTAAAACCCGCTTCGAAATGACTCCAGAGCATTTAAAAACCTGCTTCCAACAAAAGGATACAGAACACTTAAAAACCGGCTTCAAAGAAATGACTCAGGCACTTAAACACCGCTTCCAATAAATGACCCCAGAGCACTTAAAAACCTTTGCTTCTGCGAAAGGACACCATAACACATAAAAACCGCAAAAGCGAAATGACTCCCAGAGCATTTAAAAACCACTTCAAAGAAAGGACTCCAGAACACTTAAAGCTGCTTCCAGAAATGACTCAGAGCACTTAAAAACCGGCTTCAAAGAAAGGACTCCCAGAACACTCAAATACCGGCAAAAGCGAAATGACTCACAGCAATTAAAAACCTCTTCCAAAGAAATGACTCAGAGCACTAAAACCAGCTACCAATGAAATGACTCAGAGCACTTAAAACCTGCTACCAGCGAAAGGATGCCAGAAGACTTAAAACCCGCTTCCAACAAAGGACACCATTACACTTAAAAACAAGCTGCAAAAAAAATGACCTCAGAGCACATAAAACCCGTTTCAACAATCAGAGCAATAAAACCTGTTACCAACAAAGAATACCAACAGACTTAAAAACCGCTTCCAAAGAAAGGACACCATTACATTAAAAACACGCTGCCAAAAAAATGACCTCAGAGCACATAAAAACCGTTTCCAATGAAATGAATCAGGGCACCTAAAACCAGCTTCCAATGAAACAACTCCAGAGCACTTAAAACCCCTTCAAGAAATGACTCAGAGCACTTAAAACCTGCTTCCAGGAAAAAGGATCATTACACTTAAAAACCCCCTCCAAAAATGACTCACAGCAATTAAAACCCGTTTCCAAAGAAAGAATCCAGAACATAAAACCGTTTCCAACAAAATGACTCAGAGCACTTAAAAACTTGCTTCCAAATAAATGACTCAGAGCACTTAAAAGCCGCTTCCAACTAAATGACTCCAGGCACTAAAAAACCCTCTTCCAACAAAAGGACTCCCAGAGAACTTAAAACCCACTTCCAAGAAAGAACCCAGAACACTTAAAAACCCGCCTCCAACAAAATGTCTCCAGAGCACATTAAAAACCCTCTTCCAACAAAGGACTCTCAGAACTTAAAACCCACTTCCAAAGAAAGAACACCAGAACATTAAAAACCGATGAAATAACTCAGAACACTTAAAACCCCTTCAAGAATGGACTCAGAACAATTAAAACCCACTTAAAATGAAATGACCCCACAGCAATTAAAAACCTCTTCCAACAAAATGACTCAGGAGCACTTCAAAACCTCAAATAAATGACTCAGGCATTTAAAACCCACTTCCAACAAAATGACCACAGAACTTAAAAACCGCTGAAAGGATACCAGGATAGCAAAAACCGCTTCAGAACTGACTCCAGAGCAGTTAAAACTTTGCTTCTAAAGAAATGACTCAGAGCATAAAGACCGGCAAAAAGCGATGTGAATCCACAGCAATTAAAACACGGCAAAAATGAGATGACTCACAGCAATTAAAAACACGTTTCCAACAAAATGACTCCAGAGCATAAGAGGCAAAACAAAATGACTCCCAGCAATTTAAAACCAGCTACCAATGAAATGACTCCAGAGCATTTAAAAACCTGCGAAAGGATACCAGAACACTTAAAAACCGCTTCCAGGAAATGACTCAGAGCACTTAAAAACCTGCTTCCAAAAAAAGGACACAGGACATTAAAAACCGTTTCCAGCGAAATGACCTAAAAGCACATGAACCCGTTTCCAAAGAAATGACTCCAGAGCAATAAAAACCAATTTCAATGAAATGACTCAGAGCACTTAAAACCGCTTTCAACCAAATGAATCCAGAGCACCTAAAACCAGCTACCAATGAAATGACTCCAGAGCACTTAAAAACCTGCTACCAATGAAAGGACCCCAGAAGACTTAAAACCCGCTTCAAAGAAAGGACACCATTACACTTAAAACAGCTGCCAAAAAAATGACCTCAGAGCACATAAAAAACCGTTTCCAGAAATGAATCCAGGTGCCCACAAACCTGCTTCCAGCGAAACAACTCAGAACACTTAAAACCCGCTTCAAAAAAATGACTCCAGAGCACTTAAAAACCTGCTTCCAGGAAATGAATCAGAGCATTAAAAACCCAACTCCAACGAAATGACCCCAGAGCACTTAAAAACCACTTCCAACAAAAGGACACCAGAAATTAAAAACCCTCTTCCAGCGAAATGTCTCCAGAGCACAAAAAACCGTTTTCCAAGGAGAGGACACCCGAACACAAAAACCGCTTCCAAAAAATGACTCACAGCAATTAAAAACCCGCTTCAAGAAGATCCAGCAGAAAAAAAAACCGTTTCCAACAAAATGACTCTAGAGCAATTAAAAACTTGCTTCAAATAAATGACTCCAGAGCACTTAAAAACCGGCTTCCAAATAAATGACTCAGAGCACTAAAAACCTGCTTCTGTGAAATGACTCAGAGCACTTAAAAAAATGCTTCAACAAAGGATACAGAACACTTAAAACCGCCTCCAACAAAATGACTCCAGAGCACATAAAAACCCTCTTCAAAAAAGGACCCAGATCACTTAAAACCTGCTTACAACAAAGGACACCAGAACACTTAAAAACCTTCTTGCAGAAATGACTCAGAGCACTTAAAAACCCCTTTCAACAATGGACACCAGGACACTTAAAACCCATTTAAAGCAAATGACCTAAAGCACAAAAACCCGTTTCCAAAGAAATGACTCCCAGAGCAATAAAACCAATTTCAATGAAATGACTCCAGAGCATTTAAAACCACTTCCAACCAAATGACCCAGAGCACCTAAAACCAGCTACCAATGAAATGACTCAGAGCACTTAAAACCTGCTACCAATGAAAGGATACCAGAAGACTTAAAACCGCTTCCAAAGAAAGGACACCAGAACACACTTAAAAACACGCTGCCAAAAAAAAATGACCTCAGAGCACATAAAAAACCGTTTCAAAAATGGATCAAGTACTTACAAACCCCAAAGCAGATGTGACTCAGAGCATTAAAACCGCTTCCCAAAATGACTCCAGAACACTTAAAAACCTTCCAGGAAATGAATCCAGGCTTAAAAACCCCACTCCAGCGAAATGACTCCACAGCAATTAAAACCGGCTTCAAAGAAGAACACAGAACACTTAAAAAACCGTTTCCAACAAAATGACTCGGGAGCCTAAAAACTTGCTTCCAAATAAATGACTCCAGAGCACTTAAAAAGCCCTTTCAGCTAAATGACTCAGAGCACTAAAACCCCTTCCAGAAGAAATGACTCCAGAGCACTTAAAAACCCATTTCAAAGAAATGACTCAAGGCAGTTAAAACCAAGCAGGCAGAAAGGACACCAGAACACTTAAAAAGCGGCTTCAAAAATGACTCCCAGAACACTTAAAAACCGCCTCCAACAAAGGACTCCAGAACTTAAAAACCCACTTCAAAGAAAGGACCCAGAACACTAAAAACCGCCCCCAACAAAATGACTCAGAGCACATAAAAACCCGCTGAAAGCGATGTGACTCACAGCAATTAAAAACCGTTTAAAGCGAAATGACTCCACAGCAATTAACCCGCTTCCAACTAAATGCCTCAGAGCACTTTAAAACCATTAAAATGAGATGACTCACAGCAATTAAAAACCACGTTTCCAACAAATGACTCAGAACACTTAAAGACCGCTTAAAACAAAATGAATCCAGAGCACCTAAAACCAGCTACCAATAGAAATGAGTCCAGAGCACTTAAAACCTGCTACCAGCGAAGGATACCAGGACTTAAAACCCGCTTCCAGGAAGGACACCATTACATAAAAACACGCTGCCAAAAAATGACCTCAGGCGCACATAAAAACCGTTTCCAACAAAATGAATCAGGGTGCCCACCACCCGTTTCCAGCAACGACTCAGAGCACTTAAAACCCGCTTCAAAAAATGACTCCAGGCACTAAAAACCTGCTTCAAAAATGAATCCAGGCACTTAAAACCCAACTCTCCAGAAATGACCCCAGAGCTTAAAACCCCACTTCCAACTAAAGGACACAGAACACTTAAAAACCCTCTTCCAACGAAATGTCTCAGACGCACTTAAAACCCATTCCAAAAAAATGACCTCAGCACACTTAAAAAATGTTTCCAAAAAATGATCAGGTATTACATACACCTTCAAATAGAAATAACTCAGAGCACT